>JAKWBI020000894.1:0-16751 GCA_022664585.2 Zalerion maritima
CTGTAACTCTTAGTAATCCCTCACGGGCTCAATGATTTTAGAAAGCGAATACTTCGCTCGCTTACGCTCACTACGTACTCCCAATAATGCAAATAAAATCGTACAAATAAAGGAAAAGCTGCCATGGAAAGGCAATATTATAAATATACTATTTGAAAATTTTATTTATTTGTATTTATTTTATTTAGGCGGATGCGGCCTGGTACGTATGGCAGGTGTGCATTCACCAAAGCTATATAATAACGTGGTTGGTTATATAATCAGACCGCCTCTGATTTTTTCGCCGCTTAATATTCCATTCGTAGTAAATTATATAAATAATATATATAATGCAAATAAAATCGTAAAAATATAGGAAAAGCTGCCATGGAAAGGAAATATTATAAATATTATATTTACGATTTTTATTTATTTTTAATCCTTTTAATCGGGCGGATGCGGCCAGATTTATCACTGCCCATATACTGTATAATAAACTTAATGGTCATATGATTAGCCCGCCCCTGATTTTTTCGGTGTATCTTTTCGCCCCCCAACTTTATCCGCAGTAAATTTTATAAATAATATATATAATGCAAATAAAATCGTAAAAGTATAGGAAGAGCTGCAATGGAAAGGTAATACTATAAATACTATTTTGCCTATTTGTATTTATTTTTAAGTATTTTATTTAGGCGGATGCGGCCTGGTGTGTATGGCAGGTGTGCATTTACCAAAGCCATATAATAATGTGGTTGGGCATATGATCCGCACGCCCCTAAAACTTTTCCCGCCTCACGATACCGCTTATAATAAAGGTTAAAAATGAAGTTCAAAACGCAAATAAAGTCGTAAAAATAAATAGAAATATGTTTTATATAGCCAAGCCTTTAATAAATACTTTTATAAACTTTATTTCTTATTATCATCTTTATTACGGTGGATGCGGGCAAGTATATATTTGTAAAATAATAAATGCACAGATATTTTATTATTAATCGTATGGGGCTTAAAGCATATGGAAAAAACATATTAAATATATTTCTCAGTTTATTAATAAGCTTATAGCTTTTTTTTGGAATTACTAATAAGGGTTTTTAAATATTACAAAATAATAAAAATAAATTATTTAATATACCTATATTAATAAATATGCCTGCAAATTATTAAAAAGTGGTTTTTCGCCTAATTAGGAAGGACTCCACACTTTTCACCTTTTAAGCCCCTTCCCCTGTATAACTTTTAATAATCCCTCACGGGCTCAATAATTTTGGAAAGCGAATACTTCGCTCGCTTACGCTTACTACGTATTCCCAATTAGGTTAATGCCCAAAGCCCGTATTACCGCCATCTTGGGCGCAAAATACACAGAAGGGCGCCCAGGGAGGTAGCAAAAGGAGAAGGGGGGAAGTTAAGGGGGGGGGGTAATGTACGGTTATTATTATAATAAAGAATAGGGAGAGAATAATAGGCGGCCGAGAAACGGCCCTTATAATAATTGTATACGGCGTTCGTAGCGAGTACTTTACGTAAGCGAAAGAATAAAATATACTTATATTACACGTCCCGGTACGTAATCATATTATAAGGAATATACCCGCGGCATTACCGCTTTAATATAGGGCGGGTAAAAAAAGGAATAATATTATAGGCTCATTCATAATACGATATACGCGCGCCGCGGACTACCCGCGGGACCGATACATATCAAACGCTCCCCATAAACCATTCCTCCCTCCTTTACTTCTCTTCCTTCCTCCCTTTCGCTCCCTTTCGTAAATCGAATATACATACTATCGTGGCACTTATCGTTGCTCCTCAACGTGACGTCAGCCCTTCATAATCTCAACCTATTATTAATCCACTTTTTAATTCGTTTTATTGGCATGGCATTTATTTATTTCTTATTATTCCCGGCTATTTTGGTTTAATAATTGCTCCTAATCCATAAAATAAAAGCAAAATCGATATCTTTTTAATCATAGACGACCGTCGGAATGATAGAAAATACTGTAAGGTATTTATATTCGTAATTATTAAGTTAATATGTAATATTCCCTACTCTAAATTTAATACTATTAGGGAGTGCTAATCCTGTGGTATTACGATTAAAGATATTAAAAATATTATAATATAATCAAATTAAGCCTTTTTCTTATTTATGCATTAGGTCCATTAAAGTAAAACTCGATTTTTTTTTCTATAGTTTCGGCATTATTATTATTATTAATAAAGAATCACCATACATAGACTTGAATCATGAACCTATTCCTTGACCGTTAGTGCCCTGTTTTTATGCCTACCATAATAATTATTAGAGGCCGTCGTGTTTGAGAGATTGCTACGTAATTATAAACAGAATGGCAATGCAATTCGGGGGCATGCGTTAGCCTTTGCGGTAACGCAGCCCTGAAAATTAAGGCGGCCAAAACAGGCAGTCAAGAATGGTGCTCGATTTTCTATCTTGGGTATGCAGTCTTATATATCTTGGAAGGGTCCAAAGGGGACTGGTGGCTGATTAGAACCAACGAGAATGGTTTTTGACGGCGAGATGCCTTATTAACGAAACCCAAAATTAGGCTCTGACGGGTATTATTTATTGCTTTTACTATGACTGTCTAGTCTTCGGAGACATGCGAAAAAAGAAACTTAATTCGAAGATTATATTACGTTTCCTCCAGTATATTATAACCTATGGTGGGATTCCACGGCCATCCACTCGTACTAAATTTATAATACCATATCCGCCATCTAGAGCGGGGCTTGTAACCCGAGCACGGTTCGTTGAAACCATGGCCAGTACACTTTTTTAGCCCAATGCGCTAAGTATTGAACCGCACATATAATCTGATAGACACCGAGAGGTGTAGAAGTCGATCCGATGCTTTGTCGCGACCAGAACATCTACAGAGGGACATTATAGCATTAGCTACAGGCTTCAAAAGCTGCCGGCGAGGCTGAAGTACTTACCGTAGTATTAGAGCTACGTGTTGCAGCGGTAAAATACCATTCGTCGCCCTGTATTAAAATACTAGGGAGGAATTCGATCAAATCTCCTTGGGGAGGAGAACAAGCGTCAGCGTCATGGTGGAGAGTGCTCAAGTACTCGAGATGGCGAAGTTGTGCGTCTAACCAGACGCCAAGCTGCAACTTGGAGCCCTCGTAATTGTGCCCGGACTTCTTGCATTCGACACTGATACAGATGGGATCCTTGCGCAGGCTCGGGTCGGAAGAGTGGTTAATGGAATGATCGATGGGATCGAGTTGCTTGAGCCGCGACAACGCTTGTTCTGTTTGGTTATCCATGGCCTTTGCGGCAGCAGAGAGATCGAGTACGATGCAAAAGTCAACCATCTTAGCCAACGAAGCAGCGTACTTGGCCTTGATGGACGAGCTTGCGCAGTACCGATAGTTTATGAAGCCGTCCTCAAGTAGGCTTCCACTGTGCGGCCTCAATGCCGCGTCGAAAACTCGGCTGTAAACTTCGAGGCACCACGATGCTTCGTAGTGTTGATTATCTTGGCACACGCGAGTGTTTTCTACGATGGCATGGACGACAGACGGTGAAGGGACAGCGCCAATGCTCTCCCGTTCTCCTGTGTGGTCAATGGCAAGCTGCATGTCCTCCGGGTCTACAGGAAGGGAAATATTCGCATCTAACGTATCGTTCGTAGGTAGGCTCCAGTTCGGAGAAAGAATGGCTCTCCCCCTGCTAAATCGGGTCATCTTGGCCAGCATGTCGCTCAGGCCCACGAGACCGTTATGGCGGGACAGGTTGGCAAACGAAAGAAAGGCCGTCGGATGGGCCGCATACTCCAGGTTGACTTGCTGCTTAGTGGGTGAAGAGGTTGACGATGTTGCGTACGAACGTCTGCTGCCTTTAGCAGTGAGTTTCGGTCGCGGCGTCGCTTCCAGGTCCAGCGGGGATGACACCACCGAAGACGACCGAGACAGCGCGTTTCCCTCATAGCTGCTAGCACCTGTATTAGCCCTTATCCTCTTCGCCAGAGGTTCGGCGCCAGCATCTGTCATCCTCGTGGGGCCAGGAACTGGCGCCACTGCAACAAAGAGCGTCGGTGAGTCGGGGGGTGACAAAGGGTAACCGAGGCGTTTACGCTTGCAGTGGAGGAAGGTAGAACTGGTCGAGGTCCCGGATACGCTGGTGGGTCTAAGAGTTGTCGGGAGATCATTTAGCCAGGAGATGATATACGATAATAGGTCTTGAGACATTTACACGATTATATTATTGGTAAAGACAGATAATTGCAATCGGCGAATAGCGACGAGGGCAATTGTTAAGTGCCAGATTAGAAGAAATTCTGTACCTTCAGTCAGTGCGGGGCTTGGTTGGCCCGGCGCCGCTACGAAGCACTGATGAGTAAGCTACGAGGCAGCACCACGCCATCAGGCGTGGTGCTACCCGTGCTACTCCCGCAAAATTGCGGGGTCGGGTTTCAATTATTTCACCCACCCGCGTTGTGGGTGCTCGCCACCTGAACATAACTACTGTGAAGGGCTGAAGTCACGTCGAGGAGCGACCATGAGTGCCACAATAGTATGTATATTCGATCTACGGAGAGGAAAAAGGGAAAAGGGGAAGAAAGGCCTGGGAAGGGGGAATGGTTTATGGAAAGCCGTTTATATATATTGGTCTTGCTGTTAATCCGCTATATGTATATTATAATATGGGTAGGCCTATAATATACTCCTTCTCTTATCCGTCCCGTTTTATAATAATGGCGCTGCAAGTACGCTCCCTTATAATATAATCATATACGGTAATTTATAATTTTAAATATATTCCATTATTCCGCTTATATAAAACGCATATTATAATTACCATATATAATAATTATAGGGCCACTTTTCGGCTGTTGATTATATTTTCCCTATTTTTCATTATAATAATAATTATAAATTGCGCCCCCCCCTTTTTTTTTTACCTTTCTAGGCCCCCATATGGGCGCCGCGCCCTTTTAGAAGTGTTTTATACCATAAACGGCAGTATTACGGGCTTTAGCCGCTAATCCATTATTATTTAAAACTTTTCCGGCCAGATTCCATTAAAGCTTTTATTAATAAATTTCTTTGGTCCCTTTTCCATTATAAACCCGCCGCGTGGGCGTTGGTTAATTATTTATATAATATTCTAAACCGCTAATCCTTTTACCTTTAATTCCGACGATTCTAGGCCGCCCTTTCCGGCGCCCCAGCCCTCCCCCCCGTGGCGACGGGGCCGCAAAGCCGGCGGTTTATAAAAGTATTATTATTTATATTTTTATTATTATTAAAATATATCACATTAAGTGTGTTTTATACCTTTAAGGTATTATTAATTTATGATAAAGAATAAAAGCTTCCCGCTTTTTAGGTTAGTTTTATTAAAAATAAAAGATTACCAGGGTAAATGGCCTTTTTCCGGCGCGCAATCATTATAATTTCGAGATTAATCGAAGTAAAATATTATTACCAGGATTAAGTATAATAAATTATATAAAATTTATATTCGCCGAATTATTAATATTTTTATTTATCATTATATAACCAATTTAATAAAACGCCCCCCCACTCTTTTTTAAAGGCCATTATTAATTCGGTACTGGTTTATAAAACAAGGTATTATTTATTTTGTATATTTTAAGGGTAATCATATTTATAATATTATAAATTTCGAAAGGCATTATAATAACCCCCCTTTCCGCGGTTAACCCTTCATTAATCCGCTTTATTAATATTTTAATACCCTTAATATTAAGGTTATTATTATTACCTTAATTATTATTACCAAAACCGGGAACCCTTATAATAATTTTACCATAAATCCGCGCTTATTTCGCTGCGTAATTATTATTATTAATACCGAGGTTAGGCTTATTAATAATTTAATAATCAAACCATGTATTATATTAATACTGGGCACCGCGCCGGCGTAATACCGGTTACTTTTACCGCGCCTATTATTGATATAGTATTTACGCGCGAATAGGCCGCCTTTTTTATTACATTAATTGGGCGCCCTACTATTATTAATAAAAAACCCTTTATTTTTTTACGGGACCGCGTAAATCCCGCCCCCCCCCATTATATATCCGGCGGGGAACCTTTATTAATTCCCTTAACTCCCCGCCCCTTATCGCCTTTTATTAATATGAAGCCCTTCCCCGGGTAATATATATCGCGTCCCCGCAGCGATTTTAATAAGTATAATAATGGCGCTGGGTTTAATATAAGCCAGATTATTTAAAAATTTACTACCGGTATATATTAATAATTATTATACCTAAGCCGTCGGTGCGGTACCATATATGGCCCGCTGTGGGCTATCTTTCCCTCATCTTTTTTTTCTTTTTACCATACTTCTTCTGGTGCCATATACGCCTAATGGAAATATCCCTTCAAAGCTTTACTCCATTTTACTATTAAATTAACGCCATCCGCTACGTCACCGCTACTAGTTTTAATTATAATTTAGCCTCCGCAGGGCCGTTATAAGTCGCCGTATCCCCGAAACATTATTTATAACGGTTTAGCGCCGTTATATTTACGAATTAGGATAATGGCTCCCATGTTAATTCGGTCTACCCCTATTATTTTATTAATACCTACCTGTTGGCGCGGCGCCCCCGCTTTTAAATCCGTGCTTTAAATATTTTCTTTACCTATCATTTATCCTCCCTTATTTTTTTATCCCAAATCGGTAAGGATTATATATTATCCTAAATTTAAAACGGTAAAGGGTTATTATTGGCCTATTATAAAAGGTTTGTATAAAAATATGGGTTAATATTCAAAGGTATATTTAATTTTATTACGTATAAATTTAATATCCGGTACTTCCACGCAGGAACTAAGGTGTGGGAATACGTAGTATCCGCCACACATATCGTGAAAATCGCTAATGCGATTTAAATTATAAACAAAGTTGGTAGTTTTATTTTATCTTATTCGCTTATAATTCTATTTCTTTTTATTTCATTCGCTTATAATTCTATTTCTCTTTATTTTATTCGCTTTTTCTTTTCTGCATTTTACTTATTATTTTATTTCTATTTCTTCTATTCGCTTTTTATCCTATACCTTCTATTTTCTTTTTATTCGCTTATAATTCTTTTATTTATTGTATTTATTCCCTTATTATTTTTATTCGTTTATTATTTTACCTCTTTCATTTTTCCTTATGTTATTTCTATTTCTTTTACTCGCTTACTATTCTACTTTTTTATTTTTATTTATTTTACTCGCTTATTATTTTACTTTTTTATTTCAATTTTTTTCATTCGCTTATTTATTTTACTCACTTACTCATTTTACTCGCTTACTTATTTTACTCGCTTACTTATTTAACTTGCTTACTTATTTAACTTGCTTACTTATTTTAATTGCTTACTCATTTTAATTGCTTACTCATTTCAATTGCTTATTAATATCATTTGGCTTAATCGGAAAGTTTTTTAAAAGTCTGAAAAACGTGGCTACTGGCTGATTTAAACTCATGCACTCTAGGTTTACAGTTTTAATAACCGATTTGGCTTTAACCAATTAAACTACTATACTACAACTTACGTTATTTAGCATGGGACCTTCTCTGATTTATAACCCTTCATCCCCCCCCCCCCCCCCCCTAATATTATATTCTTTATTATATAACAATCGCATAAATGCGCGGATTTCAATTAATTTTCAAATTTCTATTAAACTGTGTATAAAAATCGGAGAAATAAGCCCATTTAATTTCTTTTTAAACTTTCCATTAATCTGGGTATAAAAATTGGAGAAATAAGCCGATTGAAATTCCTTTTTATCATAGGCCCACCCATATCACAGCGTACACATAGCGGGCTAGCCGCAGGACCGATACGTATAAGAAGCTATCCATGGATCATTCCCCTTATCCCAAGCCTTTCCCCCCTTTTTCCCTTTTTCTTTTTCGTAAATCGAATATATATATTATTATAGCATTTATCGTTATTTTTTTTATATAACCTTAGCCCTTTATATATATTTGATTTTTAAATAGTCCCTTACGATATTTTATTCCGCACCTACCTTATAACCGCTCCATTATAAATAATAACCCGAACGAAAATAATTAGGCTTTCGCGGGCGGATAAGTATAATAAACCCTTTTTAAAGCGGTAATGCTGCTTATTTATTAGAAAATAGCCCAGGCATTTGCGGCCGTTAATGATAAGTCCGCCGCCGAGCTAAATAATATAAAAAGACGCCTAATTTAAATATTTACGGCCCTCGATACCCGGATTTGGACGGCGTACCAAACGCCGCCCGCTTAAATAAATTATAACCCGCCGGTTATAACGATCCCGTAATAAAGGCAATTCCCCTGGCCGGTAAAGTTTAATAATAATAAGGTAAAATAAAAGGTATTCCGGATTAAGATCGAATATAAATTAATCCTAAATTAGGACCTTAGGGGCGATACGTTTTTTAGTATAATATTAATGCCTGCTTAAAGAATAAACCGAAGGCTTTTATTGTAATATTTTACGGCAAAGGTAAATCGTTAGGTTAAAATCCCGGGCGATTTATTACGCACCTAAAAATAATATTCGAAAACCCTAATAATTATAAACGAACGGTGAAAAAGCTCCACTCCTTATATTAAGGAAAAAGGCAATTATTCCCAGCCTTTTATTCCCGATTTAAGTAATTTTTAATAAACGTAGGAGGCGCCGTAAAGGACGATTGCATTAAACTTATATTATTAAATAAAGTAATATACCAGTACCTCCGCCTAATATTAATATCGGTTTACCTTTTTAACTTTTACCAAAAATGGGTTCGTATAATTACCGATATTGCGTTTTACCTGGATTTAATACTGGGCAAAAAACGGAGCAGCGTATTAATAATATATTAATTGCGATTTTAAAAAAGCCCGAATACCCTAATATTAAGGGTAAATATTATAAGTTTTAAATTAAAAAATAAGTCATACCGCGCTAAATAGGTAACCGTGATTAAAATACAACGCCGGCGTAAGGAAGGTTAATATATTTGGTATAAATTTAATAATCATTTTATTTTAAAATATAAACTAGCCCCGGCTAAGCCAATTAAAAAGGTCCGGATTAATACCGTAGGCGTAACGCCTTATCCGGGGGCGTCGAGCAAGGATAAGGGGGAAAATAAATTAAAAGGGTAGCTTTTAGGCGCAGGCATACCTAAAAGCCGCCAACGCGGAGCGAAATAATAAAGGGGATAAAACGGATAAATGGTACCCCCTTTTTAGTAAACGTTTATTTAAATGGGATTTATTTTACCGACGCTTTTATTAATAACGGGTACCTATATTACGGCGCGATTTATAATTCCCTTATTATTAAACTTCGACTTTTACATATTCCGGTACCCGCCAAGGTATTAATATACGCGTCCGTATTACCCGCGTAGTAAAAAGTTATAATAATAAAGGCGGTATACGTGTTATAGGCCCACCCATATCACAACGTACACACAGTGGGCTAGCCGCGAGACCGATACGTATAAGAAGCTATCCATAGATTATTCCCCCTGTTTTAAACCTTTCCCCCCTTTTTCCCTTCTTCCTCTTTATAAATTAAATATATATATTATTATAATACTTATTATTATTTTTTAATATAACCTTAGCCCTTTATATATATTCGATTTTTAAATAATCCCTTACCATATTTTATTCCGCACCCACCCTGTAATACCTTTATTATAAATAATAACCCGAACGAAAATAACCAGGCTCCCGCCGGCGGATAAGTATAATAAACCCTCCCTAAGGCGGTAACGCTGCTTATTTACCAGAAAATAGCCCGGGTATTCGCGGCCGTTAATGATAAATCCGCCGCCGAGCTAAATAATATAAAAAAACGCCTAATTTAAATGCTCGCGGCCCTTAATACCCGGATTTTGGCGGCGTATTAAAAGCCGCCCGCCCTAATAAATTATAACCCGCCGATTATAATAATCCCGTAATAAAGGCAGCTTTTCTGGCCGGTAAAATTTAATAATAATAAGGTAAAATAAAAGGTATTCCGGGTCGAAATTAAATATAAACTAATCCTGGACCAAAACCTTATTAAAAGCAATATATTTTTATAATATAATATTAATGCCTACCTAAAGGATAAGCCGAAAGCCTTTATTATAATATTTTACGGTAAAGGTAAATTAATAGGCTGGAATCCCGCGCGATTTATTACGCATTTAAAAACGGTATTCGGGGATTTTAATAATTATAAATAAACGGCGAAAAAACTTTACTCCTTATATTAAAGGGAAAGGTAATCGTTCCTAATCTTTTATTCCCGATTTAAATAACTGCTGGTAAACGCAGGGGGCGCCGTATAAAATAATTCCATTAAGCTTATATTATTAAACAAAATAATATACCAACGCCTCCGCCTAATATTAATATCGGTTCACCTTTCCAACTTTTATTAAAAATAGGTTCGTATAATTATTAATATTATATTCCGCCTGGACTTGGTATTAGGTAAAAAAGGGAGCAGCGTATTAATAATACATTAATTATAGTCCTAAAAAAACCCGGATACCCTAATATTAGGGGTAAATATTATAAATTTTAAACTAAAGGATAAGCCACGCCGTATTAAATGGGTAATTATAATTAAAATAAAACGCCGGTATAAAAAAGGCCAATACATTTGGTATAAATTTAATAATTATTTTATTTTAAAATATAAATTAGCCCCGGCCAAACCAGTTAAAAAGGTCCGGATTAATACCGTAAGCGTAATGCCCCACCCGGGGGTATTAAATAAGAATAAGGGGGAAAATAAATTAAAAGGGTAATTCTTAAGCATAGGCATGCCCAGGAACCGTTAACGCGAAGTAAAATAATAAAGGGAATAAAGCGGATAAACGGTACCCCTTTTTTAATAAACGTTTATTTAAATAGGATTTATTTTACCGACGCTTTTATTAATAATGGGTGCCTATATTATGGCGCGATTTATAATTCCCTTATTATTAAACTCCGCCTTTCATATATCCCGGTACCCGCCAGGGTATTAATATACGCGTCCGCATTACCCGCGCAGTAAAAAATTATGATAATAAAGGCGGTATACGAAAATATTAATATTAACGGGTATTTTTAATATTATTTTTATTACCCCGTCCCGAATCTCTTATATTTAATAATATTAAATAAATTATAGTATAAAAAGGAAGCGGTCGTATATAAAGCGGTAAAAAAGCGGATTTATATTACTAGGGCAAACCTTTTCGTAAAAAAAAAGGGATTAAAAGGTACCGTCCTAATAAATATATAATTGGTTAATATTGCCTCCCTATATATTATGGCGTATAAAATAAAAGCAAGCGACCTAATATTATTCGTAATATTTTTATATAATATTAATAAATAATTAAAGGTATTAATGGTTAAATTATTCCGGCCACCCGATAAATTAAAAGGGCTAAAAATATATTCGAACATAATAAAAAATAGGCGCTGCCACCCTACCGCGGTTCCGTAAATTATATAATAAAATTGGTAAAAAATACCAAGGGAAAAAACCCGTAAATATTATAAGGTCCGATTTACGGTATATTAAGGGAGGAATTATTAATCCTACGAAAAACCCTAACGGAGTTATTTAATAAGGGTTATATAAGGGCCAATAGCTTTTTCGCACGCGCCCCGGTATTTTTTATTAAAAAGCCGGGTGGCGGGTTATATTTTTATTATAATTATAAGGGGTTAAACGCGGTTATATACCAGGACCGCTACCCCCTGCCGCTTATTTACGAAATATTACGGACCTTAATTAAGGCGTATTAATTTACCAAGGTAAATATTAAAGCCGCTTATTATAAATTGCGCGTTTGCCACGGAAATAAATGGAAAATAATATTTGGAATTTATTTCGGCCTATATAAATGGACGGTAACCCCGTTCGGCCTTAACGGCGCGGGAGTATTATTTTAATAATATATTAATAATATATTACGCGAGTTTTTCGATATATTTTATACGGCGTATATAAATAATATACTGGTTTATTTGAACGGTATAAAGTAAGACCATATATTAAAGGTCCGCTAAATAATAGAAAAATTCCGTAATATAGGCCTTTAATTAAACCCAGTTAAGTGCGTTTTTATAGCGAAAAAAATAATATACCTGGGGTTTATTATAATAATAAGAAAAGGGATACGCGCCAATTCGGAGAAATTACGGGCCATATATAAATAAAAGGAGCCCATAATTATAAAAGGGGTCCGCGGTTTTTTAGGCTTCATTAACTTTTATAAAGAATTTATCGACCAGTTTTTTAATTTAAAATTCCCGTTTTCCGCCCTTTTTAAAAAGGGAAAAGGGTTTTATTAAGGCCTTATCGAATCCGAAGCGTTTTAGCGATTAAAAAAGGCATTTATGGCCCCCCCGGTATTAGCGTAATTCGACATGGCGGCGGAAACGGTCCTGGAAGCCGATAACTTGGGGTAGGCAATAAATTTTTATTTTTTCCAGCGGAATCAAGCGGGAATATTACGCCCCGTGGCCTTTTTCTTTTAACAATTAATACCCGCCGAATATAATTATAATATTTATAATAAAGAACTTCTAATTATAATAAAAAATATAAAGGTATAAAATATAAAATTCTGTAATATGGCCGGTATATTTTAGGTATATTCGAATTATAATAATTTACGGTACTTTATAATTAAAAGGCGTTTATTAAAATATTAGGTCTATTGGTAGGAATGAATATATTAGTACCGTTTTTAATTAAAATTCCGCCCCGGCCGATTATTCTTAGCGCCCGACGCATTATTACGGCGGGATTAAAATATACCGAAAGGAAAGTAAAACAAGCGCTTTACAGGCCGTAATTTTTGATTGGTTTAAAATAATTAATTACCGGCGGTTATATATAATATGGGGGCCCTTCCGAGCCCGTTATTTAAAAACGCCGAGCTTTAAAAATTATAATCCGCAGCGGTATAATATAATAATTAATATAACATTATATAAAAGATAATTAAAAAAGGGGAGCGAGTATTTCCCCCGAATATAAAAACAAAGGTTTTTATTATAAAATACTTCCTCGGACCCGAGAAATACCTACGCTTTAAGGATTGGCGCTAAATATTAATATAAAAATAATTATAAACCGCCTTTATTTAACGGGCTTATAATTTTATAATTACCGGCCACCCGGGATATAACGGAATAATAATAATATTATTTTATAATTATTTTTGGCCGGGTATAATCCGTATAATACGCCGTTTTATACGTAATTATAATATATACGGTAAAACCACCGTATAAAAAAACCAAAAAAAAGGCTTATTAAAGCCATTCTTAATGGCGGACCATTTTTAAAACGAAATATCCGTGGATTTTATAATAAACCTTCCCGTTACGGACCCGTATAACCCCCGTTTTTTAATAATAATTACCAACCGCCTTTATAAAGGCGTAATCTTCAAAGCCATAATATTTATAATAACGGAGGTATACGCCGAAAGGTTTATATAATACTTTTGGTATTTTTATGGTTTCCCTAAAGCGATTATAAATAATAAAGGGTTAAATTAAATGGGTAATTTTTGGCAGGGTGTATATAAATTAATAAGTATAATACAGCGATTATTAACTGTATTACACCCCTAGACCCATGGCGCGATTAAGCGAGCGAACCAAAAGGTTTAGCATTTTTTATAAATATTCGTATTAATAAAATAATTAAACTGGCCCGGGCTCCTACCCGCAGCGTAATTAACTATTAATAATTACGATTTATTATTAATCGGCCTTAGCCTATCTTTTATTATATACGGGTACCACGTAATATTTATAATAAAGCGCGATAACCCAGGGCCCTTAAAGAAAACGCCGCGGGGACGCGTAAAGCAATTCCTGGACAGATTAAAGGAGGCTACCGAATAGGCATAAACGGCGGCAGCGGGCATATAATAATAATATAAAAACGCAGCGAATAAATACCGCCCCCCCGTAAAAAGGTTTATAATAAATAATAAAGTATAATTTTTCCTATGTAATATAATCACCGTACGGCCCTTATGGAAATTAAATTGGTTTTATACCAAGTATATAATCATAGGGGTAATAAACTTATATATAATAAAATTAAATACCCCTTTAAATATCCACCCGCATTTTTATATAAACCTTTTATAATAGGCTAATTACAACCCTTTACCGTTCCAAACCCAGAATAATATATAATCCCCACCAATTCGAAATAAAAAAATAAGCGGGGATAAATGAACGGTAAAAAAGGTATTTAAAATACGAATTTAAAAGCGGGATCGCGGCATTATAAGGTAAGTATTAATAAAATGGTAAGGCTGGGCCGAATTAATTTAAAAACCTTTATCCTAATTTATAAATATAACGGTATTAAACCATTATAAATAACGCTTTAATAATACGGTAATTTATAACGGCCCCGTATAGGCCAAATTACGTTTAAAACTAATAATAATAATACAGCGGAAAATGTAATTTGGCAATAAAATGGAGTGAAGATTTAAAGGGATTAAGCCCTAGGCGTAAAAGCTCCCGTGGTAATATAATAAAATAAAAAAATAAAAGGAAAAGTTCGCAGCGGGCTATATACGGCACCGCACCAATATTTTAAATATGGTAATTAATTAATAAACCCAGTTTTATTATTAAACGTATTAAAACCACCGCGGGGGCGCGGCGTTTATTACCTAAGGAAAAATATAATATTAATAAAGGGCGACGGGGGAGTAAGGAATTAAGGGGATTAATAAAGGATTATTGGCGGGTATGTAATAAAGAAAAAAGGAAGGGCGGGTTTTATGCGGTTTCGTAAATAACTAAAAAATTCCTTATTTATAATAATAAGCCTTCCGACGGATTCGACAAGGAATATAACCTGCCCAGAAATAAATATTACACCAGTAACGGGCACGGTAAGGGTAACCGGCGCCGAGCTAATATAATGCCCCGTATTAATACGGCGAATAGTTTTATTATTGAATTATTAATAAGCCTAACCCAAGGATTAATAAGGGGCGAACACGCAACGAACCCGGGGCGAATTTACGGTAAAGTTACCGTAAGGAGTCCCGGTTTTGGCAGCAGCGATAAGGGCAATAATAATAACTTCGATATCGGGGGCATTAGAATATTAATATGGCGGATTAATAATAGGTCGCCCGTAAAAGGGAATCACTATAAATACCCTCCATTATTTACGGTATTATAAATATAATTACCTTTAAAATATAAAAAATAAATAATATTATACCTTATAAATTAATACCGTATTAACCGCACCCACCGAAAAGGCCTAAAGGGGAATCTTACCAGATTAATTATAATAATAATAGGTAAAGAAATTGGCAATACGGCGAATATAAGCTTTATATGGTTTATTATATTCGGCCTTAATAAAAATATCCTATTCCGGTTAACCGCGGGCAGCTGCGACCGCGCGCCGGGATAGGAGTTATATATTTTAATAATTTTGGTCTTTTTGGCGGGATTAATATAAAGGATAAAAGCCTTTTATTATATATAGCGGATTAATATTACCCCCGGGGCGAGATAATTAAAAAGAATCGTTATATACCTTGGTAATAATAAAAATATAAGTAATAATATTTTTATAAGCCGCCGGTTTTACGGCACCGTTACCGCGGGGGGGGGGAGTGGTACGGCGCCGGAAAGGCCGGCCCGGAGCCGCCAAAGCCTAGGGTGGAGGGATTAAAAGTTTAAAATATTATATAAATATTAATTACCGTTAATATAACGGATTTATAATAAAAAATAAACCACGGGGATTTATTAATAAAAATCTCGACGGAATTTAGCCGGGAAAAAAGTTAAATAATAATGGGTTAATGCCTAAAGCCCGTAAAATTACCGTTTAAGGCGTAAAATACTTATAAGAATATTAAACGCCTATACGGGCGCCCAGGGAGGTAAAAAAAGGAAGGGGGGGGATTTTAAGGGGGGGGGGGCCACTTATAATTATTATTATGGTAAAGGTTAGGGAAAGTATAATAGGCGGCCAAGAAATGGCCCTTATAATTATTATACGCAGCGGCGGCAGTAAGGGTTCCATATAAATAAAGGCGGCAAAGGAAAAATACGCATATTACGGGGCACGATATATAATTATATAACAAATAATCGCGCCCGCGGCGCCACCGCCACGAGGCCGGACGGGTAAAAGAAAAAGTATATTATAGGCCCACCCATATTATAACGTACACACAGCGGGCTAGCCGCGAGACCGATATGTATAAAAAGTTATTCATAACTTATTCCCCCTATTCCAAGCCTTTCCCCCCTTCTTCCCTTTTTCCCCTCCGTAGATCGAATATACATATTATTATGGCACTCATCGTTGCTCCTTAACGTGACCTTAGCCCTTCACAATACGTAAATATTAATATTAACGGGTATTTTTAATATTATTTTTATTACCCCGTCCCAAACCTTTTATACCTAATAATATTAAATAAACCATGGTATAAAAAAAAAGCGGTCGTATATAAAACGGTAAAAAAGCGGATTTATATTAAGAGGGCGAACCTTTCCGTAAGGAAAAAGGGATTAAGGGGTGCCATTTTAACGAATACGTAATTAATTAATATTACCACCCTACATACCATAATATATAAAGTAAAAATAAGCGACCTAATATTATTCGCAATATCCCTATATAATAATATCCGGTACTTCCACGCAGGAAGTAAGGTGTGGGAATACGTAGTATCCGCCACACATATCGTGAAAA
>JAKWBI020000895.1:0-16706 GCA_022664585.2 Zalerion maritima
AGTAATCCCTCACGGGCTTAATGATTTTAGAAAGCGAATACTTCGCTCGCTTACGCTCACTACGTATTCCCAATAACTTTTATAATTATTAACGGGCCTCCCATTTTTAATCGGATAACCATATAAGTATTTTGGCCCAATTTCTCTTCCTCTTTTTCCTCCTATACCTTCGATAATCCTTCCTCCTATATATTTTTTATCGGTGCCTTTCTTTTCCCTACAATACTCTTTTTTTTATATATTCCTTACTTTTTTCCCTTCCTCCGAGCCCTTTTTCCCTTAAATACTCGCTCCTTTTATTACCCCCTTTTTTTAATTTATTTCCTAATCCTTTTAAAATATATCCCATTTAGATTAAAGTAATAATAAGGAGGCTTATAGGGGGCTCCTTAATCTTTTGGCTTTTATTCGGCGTTTATTAATAATTATTAGGCCTTTTAATTTTTCCAAACCTATTATACCTATAAACCAGCCTTTTTCTTTTTTTACACCTTATTGTATAATCTTCGCTCTCCCTCGCCCTCGTATTTCTCCTCCTTTTATAAAAAGGCCCGGGGCTCGTATTATAAGGAACCGCACTCGGGTTATTAAGCATTTTACTTATAATTAAGCGGCCCTTTTAATTAACGCCACTTTTATTATTACCCAAAGCCCTCATTTAAGTATATTCTTTTCAAATTATTAGCTTTATATAGGGCTATTTAATTTTAATTTCCCTGGTAATTGCTCCTGCTCCTTTTCCTTTACCGGTTAAGCCGCAAGGCCGTATCGATCGGGTGCTTTAAAATTTAACCATTGGTTTTAACGGCTTTGCTTGGCTCCCTTTATTCCCCTTATTACCTCGTACCTCTTATTAATTTAACCTTATATAATAAACCAGCCCGGGCCTTTTCTCCTAGGGTTTATTTAAAATGTCCTTTTTTACCTTTTTGTTTAATTTAATCCCCCTAAATTAACCACCCCAGCGTACGGTTGCGGTTTTTAAAATTAAAATGCCTTTTAGGCACGATACCGTTTAGGCCTTTTAATTTGGTATTCTTCCGCCGAGATTATCCTCGAGCCTTATTAAAAAGACCCGGTTTAAGCCGGTTTTTAATTTTATTTATAAGGTTTATTCCACCTTCGCACCCTTTTTATTCTTACCTTTTTGTGAGGGGCTGAGGTCACGTTGAGGAGCAACGATAAGTGCCATAATAATATATATATTCGATCTACGGAGGAGAAAAAGGGAAAAAGGGGGGGGAAGGCTTAAAATAGGGGGAACAATTTATGAATAATTTCTTATACGTATCGGTCCCGCGGTTAACCCGTTATATATACGTTATAATATGGGTGGGCCTATAATATACTCCTCCTTTTACCCGTCCGGCTTTGTGGCGGTGGCGCCGCGGGCGCGATTACCCATAGTATAATTACGTATTATGGCCCGTAATATGCGTATTTTTCCTCCGCCGCCTTCGCTTATATAAAGCCCTCGCTACGGCCGCTACGTATAATAATTATAAGGGCCATTTTTCGGCCGCCTACCGTACTTTCCCTAACCTTTACCATAATAATAACCGTAAATGCCCCCCCCCCCCCCCCCAAAATCCCCCCCCTTCCTTCTCTTACCTCCCTGGGCGCCCGCATAAGCGCCCAGCATCCTTATAAATATTTTGCGCCCTAAACGGTGGTTTTACGGGCTCTGGGCGCTAACCTATTATTATTTAACTCTTATCCCGGTCAAATTTAATCGAGATTTTTACCAACAAATCCCCGTGGTTTTCCCTTTATTATAAATCCATTATATTAATATTGGTTAATACCTATATAATATTTTAAGCTCCTAATCCTTCCATTCCAGGCTCCGGCGGCTCCGGGCCGGCCTTTCCGGCGCCGCGCCCCTCCCCCCCCCGCGGTGGCGGCGCCGCGAAGCCGGCGGCTTATAAAAGCATTATTACTTGTGCTTTTATTATTACCAAAATATATAGCGATCCCTTTTAATTACCTCGCCCCCGGGGCAATATTAATCCATTATATATAATAAAAAGCCCCTACTCCCCGCGCCAATCCCGCTAAAAAAATTAAAATTATTAGGATAAATAATTCCTATTCCGGCGCGCGGTTATAATTATCCACGATTAACCGGAATAAAATATTTTTATTAAGGCCAAACGTAATAAGCCTTATAAAACTTATATTTACCGTATTACCAATTCCTTTACCCATTATTATTATAATTAATTTAATAAAATTCCCCCTTAGACCTCCTTGGTGGGCACGGCTAATACGGTACTAGTTTATAGGGCATGGTATTATTTACTTTTTATATTCCAAAGGTAATTATACTTATAATACCGTAAATAATAAAGGGCATTATAATAATTCCCTTTTACGGGCGACCCGTTATTAATCCGCCCTATTAATACTCCGATACCCCCAATATTAAAATTATTATTATTACCCTTATCGTTATTGCCAAAACCGGAACGCCTCGCGGTAATTTTACCGTAAATTCGCCCCGGGTCCGTCATATGCTTGCCCTTATTAACCCTAAGGTTAGGCCTACCGCCAATTTAATAATAAAACTATTCGCCATATTAATACGGGGTATTACGCCGGCTTGGTACCGGTTATCCCTACCGTACCCATTATTAATACAATACTTATTCCCGGGCAAGCCGCCTTATTTGTTAAATTAATCGGTCGTCTTATTATTATAAAAAAAAAGCTTTTTATTTTTTTATAAAACCGCATAAAACCCGACCAACCCCCTTTTTTTTATTATATATTCGCCGGTAAACCTTTATTAATCCCCCTAACTCCCTATTTTCTTATCGCCTTTTATTAATATAATATCCTTCCCTGAGCAATATGCGCCGCCCCCCCGCGGCGGTTTTAATGTATTTGATAATAATACTAGGTCCATTAATTAACTGCCCTGCTTAAAACATCGGTGCGGTTCCATATATAAAACACTGCGAATTTTTTTTTTATTTCTTTATTTTACCATACCATTACGGGTACTTTTTACGCTCGGGGCTCCGTCCCTTTAAATTTTATTTAATTTATTACCAAATTACGGCTTCCGTTATATTATCATTATTAATTTTAAACGCAATTTAATTTACGCGGGATTATTATAAATTACCGTATTGCCGAAATATTATTCGTAATGGTTTAATACCGTTATATTTATTAATTAAAATAAAAGTTCCCAAATTAATTCGGCCCAGCCCTACCACTTTATTAATACTTACCTTATAACGCCGCGGCCCCGTTTTTAAATCCAAATTCGAAATACCTTTTTTACCGTCCATTTATTATCGCCTATTCCTTTATTCCAAATTGGTGGGGATTATATATTATTTTAAATTTAAAACGGTAAGGAATTATAATTGGCCCATTATAAAAAGTTTATATACAAGTACGGTTAAATATTAAAAGAGGTATTTAATTTTATTATATATAAATTTATCACCCCTATAATTATATACTTAATATAAAACCAATTTAATTTTTATAAAGGCCGCGCGGTCGTTATATTACGCAGGGAAAACCATACCTTATTACCGACCTCGAATTTCTTTACGGGGAAACGGTATTTATTCGCTGTATTTTTGTATTATTATTATATGGCCATTACCGCCGCCTATACCCATTCGGTGGCCTTTTTTAACCGTTCCAGAAATTGCTTTACGCGTCCCCGCGGCATTTTTTTAAAGGGCCCTAAATTATTACGCTCCGTTATGGGTATTATATGGTACCCGTATATAATAAAAAATAGGCTAAGGCCGATTAATAATAAATCGCGGTTATTAATGGTTAACTATATTACCAATAAAAGCCCGGGCCAATCCAATTATTTTATTAAAATCAATATTTATAAAAAATATTAAACCTCCTGGTTCGCTCGCTCGATTGCGCCGTCGGTTTAGGGGTAGAACGCGGTTAATAATCGTTATATTATACTTATTAACTTATATAGGCGTTATTAAAAGCCACCCATTTAATTCGATCCTTTATTATTTATAATCGTTTTAAGGAAACCGTGGAAATATTAAAAGTATTATATAAACCTTTCGGCGTATACCTCCGCCATTATAAATATTATAGTTTCTAAAATTACGCCCTTATAAAGGCGGTCGGTAATTATTATTAAAAAACGGGGGCTATACGGGTCCGCGGCGGGGAGATTTATTATAAAATCCACGGATATTTCGCTTTAAAAATAATCCGCCATTAAAAGTGGTTTTAATAAACCCTTCTTTTAATTTTTTTACACGGTGGTTTTACCGTATATATTATAATTATATATAAAACGGTATATTATACGGATTATACCCGGCCAAAAATAATTATAAAAAAATATTATTATTATCCCGTCGTAAACCGGGTGGCCGGTAATTATAAAATTATAAGCCCGCTAAATAAGGGCGGTTTATAATTGCTCCCACGCTAATATTTAGCGCCGGTCCCTAAAACGCAAATATCCCTCGGGTTTAAAGGAATACTTTATAATAGAAACCTTTATTTTTATATTCGAAGGGAATATTTATTCCCCTTTTTTAATTATTTTCCGTATAATCTTATACTAATTATTACACTATACCATTACGGACCATAATTCTTAAAGCTCGGCGTTTTTAAATGGCGGGCTCGGAAAGGCCCCCATATTATATATGGCCGCCGGCAGTTAATCGTTTTAAACTAATTAAAAGTTACGGCCGGTAAGGCGCTTATTTCCCTCCCCCTTCGGTATATTCTGGTCCCGCCGTAATAATATATCGGGCGCCAGGAATACCCGGCCGGGGCGGAACTTTAATTAAAAACGGTACTAATATATTTATTCCCACCAACGGATTTAGCATTTTAATAAACGCCTTTTAATTATAAAATACCGTAAATTATTATAATTTAAATATACCCGGAACGCACCGGCCATATTGCGGAATTTTATATCCCATACTTTTATACTTTTTATTATAACCAGGAATTCCTTATTATAAATATTATAATTATATTCGGCGGGTATTAACCGTTAGGAGAAAAAGGCTATAAGGCGCAGCGTTCCCGCTTTATTTCGCTAAAAAAATAAAAGCCTATCGCCCACCCCGAATTATCGATTTCCAAAACCGTTTCCGCCGCCGGGTCGAATTACACCAATACCGGGGGGGCCATAAACGCCCTTTTTAATCGCTAAAACGCTTTAAATTCGATAAGGCCCTAATAAAACCCTTTTCCCTTTTTAAAAAGGGCGGAAAACGGGAATTCCAAATTAAAAAACTAATCGATAAATTCCCTATAAAAATTAACAAAGCCTAAAAAACCGCGGACCCCTTTTATAATTATAGGCTTCTTTTATTCGCGTATAGCCCGCAATTTCTCCGGATCGGCGTATATCCCTTTTTTTTTTATTATAATAAACCCAAGGTATATTACTTTTTTCGCTGTAAAAACACATTTGGTTAAATCCAATCGGAGGCCTATATTACGGAGCTTTTTTATAATTTGGCGGACCTTTAATATATAATCTTGCTTTATACCGTTTAAATAAACCAGTATATTATTTATATATACCGTATGAAATACATTAAAAAACTCGCGTAATATATTATTAATATATTATTGGAATAATACCCCCGCGCCGTTAAGGCTAAACGGGATTACCATTTATTTATATAGGCCAAAATAAATTCCGAACGTTATTTTCCACTTATTCCTATGGCGAACGCGCAGTTTATAATAAACGGCTTTAATGTTTATCTTAATAAACTAACGCGCCTTGGCCAGGGTCCGTAATATTTTATAAATAAGCGGTAAGGGGTAGCGGTCCTGGCGTATAACCGCGTTTAATCCCTTATAATTATAATAAAAATATAACCCGCCCCCCGGCTTTTTAATAAAAAATACCGAGGCGTATACGGAAAAGTTATTGGCCCTTATATAGCCCTTATTAAATAACTCCGTTAGGGTTTTTTATAAAACCAATAATTCCTCCCTTAATATATTATAAATCGGACCCTATAATATTTACGGGTCCTTTTTTTTAGCATTTTTTCCCAATTTTATTGCGTGGTTTACGGAACCGCGGTAAGGTGGTAGCGCCTATCCTTTATCGGGTTCGAATATATTTTCCAGCCCTTTTAATTTATTAGGTGGTCAAAATGGTCTAGCCATTAATACCTTTAATTATTTATTAATATTATATAGGGATATCGCGAATAATATAAAATCGCTTGCTTTTGCTTTATACGTTATGGTATATAAGGCGGTAATATTAACCAATTATATATTCGCCAAAACGGTACCCCTTAACCCTTTTTCCCTTACGGGAAGGTTCGCCCTATTAATATAAATCCGCTTTTTTACCGCTTTATATATAATTACTTTTTTTTCGCATTATGGTTTACCCAATATTATTAAATATAAAAAATTCGGGACGGGGTAATAAAAATAATATTAAAAATACCCGTTTATATTAATATTTATATATACCGCCTTTATTATTATAATTTTTTATTATACGGGTAATACGAATACGTATATTAATACCCTGGCGGGTACCGGAATATATAAAAGGCGGAATTTAATAATAAGGGAATTATAAATCGTATTATAATATAGGCACTCGTTATTAATAAAAATATCGGTAAAATAAATCCCATTTAAATAAACGTTTATTAAAAAAAGGGTGCCGTTTATTCGCTTTATTCGCTTTATTATTTCGCTCCGCGTTAACGGTTTTTAAGCACGCCTACGCCTAAAAGCTACCCTTTTAATTTATCTTCCCCCTTATTCTCGTTTAGTACCCCCGGGTGGGGTATTACGCCTATAGTATTAATCCGGACCTTTTTAATTAGCTTGGCCGGGATTAATTTATATTTTAAAATAAAATGGTTATCCGATTTATACCGAATATATTAGCCTTTTCTACGCCGACGCTTTATTTTAATTACGATTATTTATTTAATACGGTATGGTTTATTTTTTAATTTAAAACTCGTGGTATTTACCCCCAATATTAGGGTATCCGGGTCCTTTTAAAAACGCGATTAATATATTATTAATATATTACTTTTTTTTTTACCCAATACCAAATCCAGGCGGAATATAATATTAGTAATTATACGAACCCATTTTTGGTAAAAATTAAAAAAATAAACCAATATTAATACCAGGCAAAAGCGCTGGTATATCGCTTTATTTAATAATATAAGCTTCATAAAATCGTCCCATACGGCGCCCCTTATGTTTACCAAAAATTACTTAAATCGGGAATAAAAGGCTGGGAACGATTACCTTTCCCCTTAACGTAAAAAGTGTAGCTTTTTTACCACTTATTCGCAATTATTAGGGTCCCCGAATACCATTTCTAAATACGTAATAAATCGCGCGAAATTCCAGCCCATCGATTTACCTTTACCGTAAAATATTATAATAAGGGCTTTCGGTTTATCCTTTAAATAGGCATTAATACTATACTATAAAAACGCATCGCCCTTAATAAGGTCCTAATCCAAGACTAATTTACGTTCGATTTTAACCTAAAATACCTTCCATTTTACCTTATCGCCGTCGAATTTCGCCGGCCAGGGGAACTGCCTCCGCTACGGAATTATTACGACCGGCGGGTTATGGTTTATTAAGGCGGGCGGCGCTTAATACGCCGCCGAAATCCGGGTATTAAGGGCCGCAAGCATTTAAATTAAATATCTTTCCATATTATTTAATTCGGCGGCGGACTTATTATTAACGGCCGCGAATACCCGGGCTACTTTCTGGTAAATAAACAGCATTATTATATCGGGGAGGGTTTATTAACCTTATCCGCCGGCGGGGGCCTGGTTATTTTCGTTCGGGTTATTATTTATAATAAAGGCGCTACGGGATAAATGCGGGATAAAATATAATAAAGGATTATCTAAAAATCGAATATATATAAGGGGCTAAGGTTATATTAAAGAGCAATAATAAATACCATAATAATATATATATTCGATTTACGGAGGAAAAAAAGGGAAAAAGGGGGGGGAAGGCTTAGGATAGAGGGAACGATCTATGGATAGCTTCTTATACGTATCGGTCCCGCGGCTAGCCCGCTGTGTGTACGTTGTGACATGGGTGGGCCTATGACACTTTTAGGGCTAAGCAGGATTAATTATCGTTGTTTTTTAAAATATCCTTTATTACTTTTACTTGGGCCTATTTAGGGACCCTCCTTTAAATTATATTTATATGGCCATATATATTAATCTTGATATGTTTAAGACCCTTTTTAAAATTACTAGCCTGGCCCCTATATTATATAAAAGGATTAATCGGTTTATTACCATTCCCATTTTATATAAAGGCTTCCTAGGGCAAATTATAAGTGGTTTATATTTCTCCCTTTACTTTTATTATTAATAGGTACTGGCCGTATAATTTAAAGGCGTGGTAAATAAAAACCCTTATAAGTATTATACCTCCGGGTGGGTAAATTATTTTTAAGGCTAAAAACCTAATATTTTCGTTTATTATATATTCCCCTTTTTTAAATATATTTCCGTTTTTAGGTATGCCGGGAATAAATATGGTAATTATCTTTGGCTCGGCGAGGTTTATATAACCGAAAATAAAGGCCTTAAAAATATATATTGGTTTTAAACTCCGATTCTCCCTATAACGGTTATACCCCCTATAAAGAATTTCGCATCGAAAAATTATTTAATAATACGGTATAGGAGCAGAATATTAAATATTAAAAGGATTATTTCGAAATTATTTTTGGCGGCCCTAATCTTTTAAAGATTATAAACGTTTTAAATTTAGGGGCTAAAAATATTCCCGGCCTAATCAGGCCTTTTATATAACCGGTATAAGGGTCTGGTTCTTTTAGCGCTTATAATTAAAGGGGTGGCCAAGGTAAAGCTTTTAAAGGAAATAACGGTAATGGCGCGGCGGCCTTTTAAGCTTTTGCTTATTATAAGGGTTTACACTTTTATAAGGAATAGGGAATATTATAAATTTTTTAAAAGTAAATTATAATTTCTTTATTTCGCGATTAATCCTTTCGCTATTACCAGAATAAAAATTATACTATACAGGATTATTTAATGGCGTCCTTTAATATAAGAAATTAAATTTTTCCCATAAAGGAATTTTTACTCTTGCGTATAGCCCTTTAAATAGGGATCCCGCCCTTTTTTTCCATAAATTAAATAAACGAATTAAAATTTAAACGGGTAATCTTTTTTTAAAATTAAGAAATTATTTTTAATTATTATTTATAAATGGTTTAAAATAAGGCCATTCGGTATAATATGGGAACGAAAAAAAGGAAGCGTAAAAATATTCCCTTTTAAATTTTTGGATAAGGGAATATGGCTTTTCTTTTATATATATATATATACCTCGCGCTATTAACGGAGCTTTAAATATATGGTTTTTGCTGGGTTTTTTTATAATATTTAATTTTAAACTAATTGGGGCTTATTATTATATAAGGAAAAGGATATAAAAAAAGGGGAGTTTTTTTTTATATAATAATTCCTTTAAAGGTTTTGTAATATTATATAGCTTTATTCCTTTATAAAAGGAATATTACCGAATTCTTCCGTGGTTATTATTAAAATTTGGAATCGTACTTTTTTCGTTATTTTTAAAAAAGGTACTTTCCCCGATTCCCGCTCTTTATTTTTTAATTTTTCCACATTGCGTGGTTTTCTTAACCGTAATATTATAATAATATATTCGGTTAAATCGTCTTTTTTCTCCCAATCGCTATTATAAAATATTACCGTTCGGCATTAATCCTTACCCAAACTCTTTAATATATTATCCCTAATATAACCTTTTAAGCCATTCTCTTTATCGCTTAATCCTATACAATCCTTTTTTAATTTATTATTCCATTTTGCCAGGTATTATTATTAATTCCTACCAGCTTATTCCACCATCCGTTCTTTTGGATAAATTTTTTAATCTTATTGCTCCCGATTATACGTTTAAAGAAAGGGCTCCCTTTATAAAATTCCCTAAACTATACCGTTTTTTTTTATTCGAAAGCTTATAAATAATATAGGGTTTTATTTATTAAGGGTTTTACTTATCCTTTGTACTCCTAACTTTTATAATTAATATCCATTATAATATTAAATCCTTTTCTTTTAATAAGATCTTCCTTATTTTCCCGCTATTTTTCTTATTCACATATTTGGCCCTGGTTTCCTTATTCCGTTATAGGATTCGGGCTACCTCCGCTAAATCCGTTTTTTATTATTCCATTACCCGGCTCCTTTTCGCCAAAAAGTCCGCGTACGGTATATCACCTTTCCAATTAATTATTTTCCAGGTAAGAAGCGCCATTTTAATAAGGGTAATTATTTTTTAACCGTATAATAATATATATGGGGAAAATCCTATAGCTTGGTTTATTATAATTCTTTACACCATTAATACCCCTGGGTACGCGTTAATCTAATTACCGCCTAATTTTAATAACGCGTCCCTAATATTTAAATAGTGGTATTTTATTCCCCCTTATAATCGTAAATTATATACCGATACCGTAATTTTAACCAGGCCTATTTATTTTATAAACTTATTTAAAAACCCTCGGTTTTTCGGTCCTCCATTAATTACCAATTTTCCATATATCCCATGCTTATAAATTATATCCTGCCAAACGAAATTGGCCATTTACCTTGCGGTAATTTCTCGTAATGGTCGCCTTTTAATCCATTTTATTAAATTATATTTTGCCGGTATAATATAAATATACCCTTTTTTTAATGGTATTTAAAAAATATCGAGCGAAACCTTAAAAAAGGGGTTAAAATAAGGTTAAAAATCTTTAACGGTATTTTAAGCCTTTAAGGGTTTTGCTTTTGGTAAATTAGGCAGGTTTTTAATACCTCCTGCACCTGCTTTTATTATCCTTTTTAATAATAATATTAAGCAATAAAACTAAATATGGTATTTTATCCTTTATACCCTTCGTAAATATAATTATTTTAAATAATATATTTCCGGGTTTGGTTATTATTAATCACCAATTATAATTATACCTTACCCCTTAAGGTTTTATGTTAAAATGTTTAATCCTATATTAGATAATTTAAAGCCTTCCTTTTTTAATAAAGGAATAATTTATAAAAAATATCGCTCGGTATTTTTAAAATAATAAGGAAATATATTATTTTTCGGAATTTATTATTTTATACTTTTTCTCCTAAAATCTTAATATCCCTCCAATCCTATATAACCCTAAATACGTATAATTATATATTAATAAAATCTTTAATATTTTCCTTTAATTTATTATTTTTCTCGTTTAAGGGTCCTGGGGGTTTTTATAATAATACGTTTACCATAGTGTTTTTATTTCCTAATATATATTTTATATTAAAATTAAATTACCGTATTTATATAATTTATTTAGTAATAAATGCTCCAGGTAAATTAATAATATTATTATTAAGCTAATATATTATATTAACCGCATGTATTTTAAGGGTAAAATACGCGCCGTATAGGTAGTTTCGTAATCGCTTTAAAATTATAAACAGCCAGTTATATTTTAATTTGGCCAAATGGTATATTCCTTCGGTTTCTTTTTAATAATTAAACTTATACCTCGCTATTAGGACCTTCCCTTCCTTTTTTTGGCCGATTTATACTCCCTATTCGGTTTTTAATATATTTACTTTAATAATAATACGCCCTACTTCCGGGGAATAATTAATTTTAATTAAAATTGGGGGTAATATTAGGACTTGCTTAAGGATTTCCGTTATTTTTATATACTTTTCCTCCCAAATAAATTACGCCCCTATACGGGTAAGTTCGTATAAGGGTTTAATAATATAAATAAAATCCTTAATAAATATTCGGTAAAAAACCACCATACTAATAAATTTTTTAATATCCGATATATTTTTAAAAGCCGTTTATTTTTTAATTTTAATGACCTTGGCCTGTTTAGGATTACGGCCATTCGTTCCGTATATAAAACCTATTATTACGGTTAATTTTTAACACCATTTGGATTTAACCATTAAAATTATAATCCCGGCCAGCTTATTCCGTAATAATACTTAATCCAAATTCCTAATATATTCGGCCATATATTACCGTACCCCTGGGTAAACTTTTCGCCTATTGTATATAATAATAAGACCTTTAATTGTAATATTATCGATAAGTGTTCTGTATATTATTAGAATAAAACCTAGAAGAATAATAAAAATAATTTTATAAAATTAAATAATATTATTCGTTCCTTTTTATAAAAGTGTGGTTATTTTAAATAGGCCGGCGAATATTATAAAGGTAATAAGATTTCGGGATTTTAAATCGAGTATTATTTGGTTATATCCGGAGTAAAAATCCAAAAGTAAAATAAGCTGGTAATAGGTTATATTTTTTATATATTTATCGGTAATTAAAGGTATAAAAGCATTATAAGTTATAATCGAATTAAGCCTTTCCATTAAATTAATTAAGCGGCACTTCCCATTTTTCTTTTTAATTAAGAACCAGGGGTTACGGTATACCGTTTGGTTTGGCTTAATTATCCCCTTTTTTTTTCGCTTTTTAAGCATTTCGATTACCACCATTATTAATACCTTAGGGATAGGAATACTTTTAATTTACCATCCTATATAAGGTACCGTATCGACTTTTTGGGGAGGGGTTATATTAAGATTAATTTTGCCTAAATATTCCCAGAATTATATTAATGCTTATTCTTTATTTATAAATATATTTATAAATATCCTTTATTTTTCCCCTTATAATTTCCCAAGGAATTTTAAAATCTTATTTCTCCTTTTTAATATAAGCCTGGTGCCGTTATACCCTGCCTTATATAATTATGGGTAAATATATTCGCTTTATTTAATATTATTACGATTTTCTTTTAATGGTTTATTCTTTTCCCACTTTTTCTTATACCAATCCGGGTTTACGGGGGCCGCTTTATACCTTATTTAAATATCCACGGCCTTTATTTTATCCGCCATACGTTTATATATAATAAAAATATTAATAATATTGGTATTATTAAGGGGAAATACCTCTTAGGGTTCGCCAACGCTTAGGATTTTATTAATAATAAAGTTTTATATTTTTTTTTATTATTTCGCAGCTCCCGATTATTACCCTTATAATACTTTTTAAGGAAAATGTTTAACCTTTTTCTGGTAGCTTTTTTTTTATAATTAAGGTTCCGTGGGTAATTGTAAGGTTTCTTATACCCTTACCCTTTTAATTGGTAAAAGATAACCTTTATATTTGGTTTTCCGGTTTAAATCTTTTTATTTAAAAGATTCTCCCCTCCTTACGGCCTATTAATATACCCCTCCATAAGCATATTCTTTTTAAACTTTTTTATAAGGCGCTTAACTTCCTTTATAAAAAGTTAGGCTATTATTTTTTTATTATCCGAATCCAAAATTTTTATTATATAAGCAGGGATTTCGATTTTATTAGTACGGGGTTTCCTTAATCCTATACTGGCCTTTTTTTTTTTATTAATCGAATTATAAAGGCTTCCTGCATTTTCTTAAAAACCTTTATTCCCTGGGGATAAATATTACGGAGTATTTTTCCACGTTTTCTTTTTAGGATTAAATTTATAATAATAATAATATAATTGCTCCCTTTTATTTCGAGCTCCCCGATTAATATATTGCGCTCCTTATTATAACGCTATTTCCACCCCATTATTATAATAAAAGGCATTTTTAATATTATTTTTGGCGCCCCTTTTTAATCTTTTTCTGGCACGACAAAGTTTTATACAATGCGTTTAGGTTTTAAAAAAACGTGCACCCATTACCGTATAACCAGGGCTGAATTAATCTTTTGGCCATTATAATTAAAAAACGTAACTCGCGCCTGGTAAGCCTTAAAGCCGTATTCCTAAGCGTAGGTTCGTTTTAAAATATTGGCTTCCGCGCCTATATTTATAATAATCCTGGCCAACCTATTTTTTGGCCCTTTTATACATATTAATAAATACGGGTTCGGGTAAAAAAAAAAGGGGATTATTAAGGGGATTAATATTAATGGGTCGGGAATATTAATTAAATAAAAGATTGCCTTTTTTCCCTTTAGTATTGCCGCTTTTAGGCCGCCTGGTAAGCTTATAAATAAAACTTTAAAATTTATACACTTATATTATTAATATAATTAAATACGTATAAGGTCCGTAAACTTTAATTTTTCCGGGGGTATATTATTAATAAAGCGTACCTTTATTTTAATTATTTAATAAATATTAGGCCTATTTAGAATTACCTATCGGTATTTCTTTGGCTTTTTACCCTTATAAATAATTTTATTAATAATTTCCTCCACCCTTATTTTACCTACCAGTTTTTTTTATAAGATTATTTTTATAAATTATAATATTTATAATACCTTTGTAATTATTAACCCATAAGGCCTCCCTATAATTTTTATAAATTATTCTTTTATTACCTTTTAAAAAATTAGGTCCGTAAACTTTAGGGGGTCCTTACACTTATTACCTAAGGGCGCCTTTTTTTCCTCCTATATACTACGTTTTATCTTTTCCTTTATTACGCCTAATACTTTTTTATGGCCAGAATTTTTCTTTTTTCCTTTGGTACCTTCTTTTTCCCTAATCGCTTTAATTTTATTTTCCATTTTTAATTTTTTTTAGGGGCCTACCTTATTTTTTTAAATTCCTTTTTAATTATAATTAAAAACCGTTTGCGCCGTTTTATTATAAACATTAATAATAAGGGCTTCCATTATTATTTCCGCTTTTATATTTTCCCAGCTTTCCTATAAGTACTTTTTAACCGCTATTACCTTACCTTTTATTATAATAAATGGTTAATTATTTTAAATATTATTATTCCTAAATATTTTATAAACCTTATCGATTAGGTTTATTTATAATTGGTATATTTAAGGTACCTGGTTTTTTTTATTAATTAAGCCAGGCGTATTTTTTAAAAACCAGGGGTTTTTTATAATTATATTTTGGGCCTTTTATACCTAATCGTACCAATTTTTAGGCACCCCTTTTTATTTATAATACCGTAGAAATATTACTTTTATTAGTGCTTTTTTTATAATTATATTATTAAACGTTTTAATAGGCCAGGTATTATATTTATCTTTTTTAAAATCCCATTTTGGTATTTAATAAAAGGGGTGTTTATAAAGGATTCCGTTAATTCGGTCCTAAATATCCCACAGGTAATTATATAATATATGGTTATTTTTTAAATATTAATAATATTTTATTACTTTAATTTATTATTGGGCCTTTTATTAAAACTGGTTATTAATATAAGGAATACTTATACCTTTAAAATCTCCAAAAGGGTTATACTGGTTTTTAGGGGAATTTGGCCTAAATATAATAAAGTCCCCGCATATGGTCCCGTTTAATTTAATAGGTCCGATTAAAATTATACCTATAATGGTTTTTATATTAAGGCTTATTTTCCTTAATTTTACCATTATCCAATACCAGCTTTACTTTTTTACCTATTTTTTAATTTAATAATATATATTTATTAACCACCCTTAAAATATTTAGCTTTTTAATTAGGTTTTATTCAATTATTTTGGGCAGAATTAATCGGCTAATAAGTATTTTATTACTTTTTTATAATCGGAGCGCGGGCGGTAAATCGCGGGGGTCGGTTTAATTTCTTTAAGCCATTTTGGTTAAATCGTATCGGTTGGCTTATTAAAACTGGGGGTCGATAGGATTACGCGTGGCTTTTTTAATGCGGGCGGTGGTCCCTTTATTTTCTTATTAAAACTTATTTTCGAACAGCTTTATTATCTTTTTATATTAATCCAAAAACGCTTTAAGCTTTTAAAGGAGTTCCTTATATGTTCCAAGGTATAGGTTATTATTTATAATTCCTATAAAACTGTATAATTAAGCCCACAATATATTATCGAAGGCGTTTAAAAACGCGTTCGATAAAATAATATTATTAATATAATCCGTATGGTTTTTTTTATATTAAGTGAGCCGGCGTTTCCACCCCGTAATATATAATTATTATTAATTAATATTTTTTATAGGCCAGTTTTAATAGGCAAAGCGCTTTAGGTTTATTATATTACGGCCTTTTTAAAAGGTATCCTTATTTACAAATTCCGTTTTTAAGGCCTCTTTTACTTTAATCCATATTTTTCCTATGGTAAGTAATTCGACTGGTTCGGCGTAAGTATTAATATAATACTATATAGCGTAATTTATTTTTTATATATTGCGTATAAGTATTGCCTATTTATATATTTAATTTAATTAATGCGTATATTAAAAAATATCGTTTTCCCTAAATATTATACTTCCCTATATACCAGGAAACGGTAATGGTAATCGGATTATAATATATTGGTTTATTTTATAAGGATTATACTAACCAGTATTAAATATTATTTTTACGGATTAGCCGGGGGATAATATTCGTTTTATTCCTTAAAATATTAGGGAAATATTCGTATTATATTTTACCCGGGGTATTGGTATAATAAGAATTTTTAATAACGGGATTTTAAACAAGGGAGGGTTAAAAGGCGATCGCTTGGCTTCTCGTTTGCGTAATAAAATTTAAGCTTCGTTAGCACTTTCGGGTATTTCCGGTTTTAAAAATTATTTTTAAACCTAAGGCCTATTTATAAGGCGTTTTTTACCTTCCTTTACCGTAATAATATTCTGGTAAAAAAGCCTTTACCGCGCC
>JAKWBI020000896.1:0-16700 GCA_022664585.2 Zalerion maritima
AGGCCTTTTAGCCTAAATAAATTAACCAATATTACGCCCGGCCTTATAAAAAGCCGGCAAGTTAATAATTACCAGGAGCGGACCAATTAATAATAAAGGGTAAGGCGATCGAGGAGAACGGTAAAGCGGTATACCTATAAAGCCTAAGATTTTTTAATGTAAGGCGCGGGACGCGAGGGATAAAACCTATTGGGGCCCCGGAAGAATAATATTAATACCCGGAAAATGGGAAGGTAATTACCAAGGAGGTTATATAGGTTCCTTATTTTAAATTATAAAAATCCCACGATTATATTTAAAAGGTTTAAAAAGTATTACCATTACCATTATCCTTAAATTTAAAGGACCGTTTATAATTCTCTAGCCTAGGGTTAAAAAAGAATAATCCTATATTATATTACCCTTTAAAAACCTATTTAAATCCTAACTTTTATAATCTTTTCCATTTTTTATAAATTATTTTATTTTTTAAAAAATTATTCCATTATTTAAATTTATTATATTATATTTTTAAGGCAAGGCATAATAAAGGTTTTTTTGCCAGAATACTGTTACGGTAAAGGAAGGTAAGAAACGCCTTATAAATAAGCCTTAGGCCTAAGAACAATCTTCGAAAGCAGAAATACCCGAAAACGTTAACGAAGTTTAAACCTTACCATATAAATAAAAAGCCGAGCGATCGCCTTTTAACCCTTCCTTGCTTAAAATCCCGCTATCCAGAACTTTTATTATACCAATGCCCTAAGCAAAATACAGTATAAATATTTCTCCGATATTTGAAGGAATAAAATAAACGCCATCCCCCGGTTAATCCGTAAAAGTAATGTTTAATGCTGGTTAATATAATCCCCATAAAATAAACCAATATATTATAGTCCGATTACCGTTACCGCTTTCTGGTATATAGGGGAGCGTAATATTTAAGGGAAATAATATTTTTTAATATATGCGTTAATTAAATCGAATATTTAAGCAGGCAGTATTTATAAGCAATACGCAGAAAATAAACTATATTATATAATATTATATTAATACCTACGCCGAACCAGTTAAATTGCTCGCCATAGGAAAAATATGGATTAAAGTAAAAGAGGCCTTGAAAACGGAATTCGCAGATAGGGATATTTTCCAGGAAGGCCGTAATATGGTAAACCTGGAGCGCTTCGCCTACCAGAACTGGCCTATAAAAAATATTAATTAATAATGGTTATATATTGCGGGGTGGAAACGCCGGCTTATTTAATATAAAAAAAACCACACGGGTTATATTAATAATATTATTTTATTAAACGCGTTCTTAAACGCCTTTAATAATATATTATGGGCTTAATTATATAATTTTATAGGGATTATAAATAATAATTTATATTTCGGAACCCACGAGGAATTTTTCCAAAAGTTTAAAGCGTTTTTGGATTAGTGTAAGAAAACGATAAAGCTGTTCGGAAATAAGTTTTAATAAGAAGAAAGAGGGACCACCGCCCGCGCTAAAGAAACCACGCGTAACCCCATCGACCCTTAATTTTAATAAGCCAACCGATATAATTTAATTAAAATGGCCCAAAGGAACCAAACCGACCCTTATAATTTACCGCCCGCGCTTCGACCACGAGAAAGCGATAAAGTACTTATTAGCCGATTAGTTTTGCCCAAAGTAATTAAATAAAACCTAATTAAAAAACTAAGTGCTTTAAGCGTGGTTAATATATATATATTATTAAACCAAAAAATAGGCGAAAAAATAAAGCTGGTATTAAATAATGGTAAAATTAGGAAAAATAAGCCTTAATACGAAAACCATTATGGGTATAATCCTAATTAAACTTATTAGATTAAACGGGATTATGCGCGAGGACTTTATTATATTTAGGCCGAATTTCCCTAGGAAACCAGTATAACCCTTTTGGAAATTTTAAAGGTATAAGTATTTCCTATATTAATAATTAGTTTTAATAAAAGGCCCCAGTATTAAATTAAGGTAGTAAAATATTATTGGTATTTAGGAAGTAATTATATATTATATAATTACCTGTGGGACGCTTAGGATTAAATTAACGGAATCCTTTATAAATACCCCTTTTATCGAACACCAAAATGGGATTTCGAAAGGAGCGAATATAATACCTGGCTTATTAAAACGTTTAATAATATAATTACGAAAGGAGTATTAATAAGAATAATATTTTTACGGTATTATAAATAAAAGAAGGTGCCTAAGGATTAGTATAATCGGGTATAAAAGGCCTAGAATATAATTATAAAAAACCCCTGGTTTTTAAAAAATACGCCTGGCCTAATTAATAAAAAGGACCAGGTACCTTAAATACGCCAATTATAAGTAAATTTAACCGACGAGGTTTACGAAATTCCCAGGAATAATGGTGTTTAAAATAATTAGCCATTTATTATAATAAAAGGTAAGGTAATAATGGTTAAGGAGTACTTTTGGGAAAGTTAGGAGAATATAAAAGCGGAAATAATAGCGGAAACCCCTATTATTAATGTTTATAATAAAACGGCGCGAACGGTTTTTAATTATAATTAGGAAAAAATTAAAAAAGGATAAGGCAGGCCCCTAAAAAGGGTAAAAGTGGAAGATAAGGTTAAAGCGGTTAAAAAAAAAAAAGGCGTTAAAAGAAAAAAAAAGGATCCTGGCCATAAAGAAGTATTGGGCGCGATAAAAGAGAAGATAAAATGCAGTATATAGGAGGAAGAAAAGGCGCCCTTAGGCAGTAAGCGTAAGGACCCCTTAAAGTTTACGGACCTAATTTTTTAAAAGGTAATAAAAGAATAATTTATAAAGATTATGGGGAGGCCTTGCGGGTTAATAATTACGGAGGTATTATAAATATCGCAACCCATAAGGATAATTTTATAAGAGAAACTGATAGGCAAAACGAGGGTGGAGGAAATTATTAACGAAGTTATTTATAAGGGTAAAAAGCCAAAGGGATACCGATAGGTAATTTTAAATAGGTTTAATATTTACCAGGTGGTTGGAATAAAAATACGCTTTATTAATAATATACCCCCGGAGGAATTAAAGTTTATAAACCTTATACGTATTTAATTATATTAATAATACGAGCGTATAAATTTTAGGGTCCTATTTATAAGCCTGCCAAAAGGCCTAAAAGCGGTAATACTAAAGGGAGGAAAGGCAGTTTCCTATTTAATTAATATTCTTAACCTATTGGTATTAATCCCCTTAATAATCCCCTTTTTCCTTTACCCGAGCCCGTGCTTATTAATATATATAGAAGGGCCAAAGAATAGGCTGGCCAGGGTTATTATAAATATAGGCGCGAAAGCCAATATTTTAAAACGAACCTATGCCTAAAAATATAATTTTAAGGCTTACCAGACGCGAGTTGCGTTTTCCGGTTATAATGGCCAAAAGATTAATTTAACCTTGGTTATATAATAATAGGTGCACGTTTTTTTAAAATTTAAATATATTGCGTAAAACTTTTTTATACCAAAAGAAAATTAAAAAGGGGCGCCAAAAATAATATTGGGAATACCTTTTATTATAATAACGGGGTGGAAATAGCGCTATAATAAAAAGCGTAATATATTAATCGGGGAGCTCGAAATAAGGGGGAGTAATTATATTATTATTATTATAAACCTAATCCTAAAAAAAAAATATAGAAAAATACTTTATAATATTTATCCTTAGGGAATAAAGGTTTTTAGGAAAATATAGGAAGCCTTTATAATTCGATTAATAAAAAAAAAAAGGCCAGTATAGGATTAGGGAAACCCCGTATTGGTAAAATCGAAATCCCTGCCTATATAATAAAAGTTTTGGATTCGGATAATAAAGAAATAATAGCCTAATTTTTTATAAAGGAAATTAAGCGCCTTATAAAAAAGTTTAAGGAGGATATACCTATGGAGGGGTATATTAATAGGCCGTAAAAAGGGGAGAACCTTTTAAATGGAGAGATCTGGACCGGAGAACTAAATATAAAAATTGCCCTTTATTAATTAAAGGGGCAGGGGCGTAAAAAGCCTTATAATTATCCACGGAACCCCAATTATAAAAAAAAAGTTACCAGGAAAAGGTTAAACGTTTTTTTAAAAAAATATTATAAGGGTAATAATCGGGAGCTGTAAAGTGATAAAAAAAGAATACGAGATTTTATTATTAATAAAATTTTAAGTATTAGCGGAGCCCAAAAGGCATTTCCCCTTAATAATATTAATATTATTAATATTTTTATTATATATAAACGTATGGCGGATAAAATAAAGCCCGTGGATATTTAAATAAAACACGAAGCGGCCCCCGTAAACCCGGACTGGTATAAGAAAAAGTGGGAAAAAAATAAGCCATCGGAAAAAGATCGTAATAATATTAAATAAAGCGAATACATTTACCCATAATTATATAAGGCAGGGTATAGCGGTACCAGGTTTATATTAAAAAAAAGGAATAAGATTTTGGAATTCTTTAGGGAATTATAAGGGGAAAAATAAAGGATATTTATAAATATGCTTATAAATAAAAAATAAGCGTTGGTATGGTTTTAGGAATATTTAGGTAAAATTAACCCTAATATAACCCCTTCCCAAAAGATCGATACGGTACCTTATATAGGGTGGCAGGTTAAAAGTATTCTTATTTTTAAGGCATTAATAACGGTGGTAATCGAAATGCTTAAGGAGCGAAAAAAAAAGGGGGTGATTAAATTAAACCAAACGGCGTACCGTAATCCCTGGTTTTTAGTTAAAAAGAAAGATAGGAAGTACCGCTTAATTAATTTAACGGAAAGGCTTAATTCGATTATAATTTATAATACTTTTATACCTTTTATTACCGATAAGTTTATAAAGAATATAGCCTATTATTAATTTATTTTACTCCTGGATTTTTACTCCGGATACGATTAAATGGTGCTTAATCTAAAATCCCGAAATCTTATTACCTTTATAATATTCGCCGGCCTATTTAAAATAACCACGCTTTTATAAGGAGGAACGAATAATATTGCTTAATTTTATAGGATTATTTCCATTATTCTTTTAGGTTTTATTCTAATAATATATAGGATATTTATCGATAATATTACGGTTAAAGGTTTTATTATTATATACGATGGGTAAGAAATTTATCCAGGGGTATGGTAATACGTGGCCGAATATATTAAGAATTTGGATTAAGTGTTATTGCGGAATAAGTTGGCCGGGATTACGATTTTAATGGTTAAATTTAAATGGTATTAAAAATTAACCGTAATAATAAATTTTATATACGGAATAAATGGCCGTAATCCTAAATAGGCCAAAATTATTAAAATTAAAAATTGGACGGTTTTTAAAAATATATCGGATATTAAAAGATTTATTGGTATGGTGGTTTTTTACCGAATATTTATTAAGGATTTTATTTATATTATTAAGCCTTTATATAAATTTACCCGTATAGGGGCGTAGTTTATTTGGGAGGAGAAATATACGAGAGTAATAAAGATCCTTAAATAAGCCCTAATATTACCCCTAATTTTAATTAAAATTAATTACTCCCCGGAGGCAGGGCGTATTATTATTAAAGCAGATATATTAGGAACCGGATAGGGAGTATGGATCGGCCAAAAAAGGGAAGGGAAGGTTTTAATGGCGAGGTATAAGTTTGGGTATTAAAAAGGAGCCAAAGGAATATACCATTTGGCCAAATTAAAATATAAGGGGCTGTTTATGGTTTTAAAGCGATTACGGAATTACCTATACGGCGCGTATTTTACCCTTAAAATAAATGCGGTTAATATAATATATTAATTTAATAATAATATTATTAATTTATTCGGAGTATTTATTATTAAATGGATTATATGGATACGGTAATTTAATTTTAGCGTGGAGTATATATTAGGAAATAAAAACGCTATGGTAGACGTATTATTATAAAAACCCCTAGGACTTTTAAATAAGGAAAATAATAAACTGGAGAAGGATATTGAAGATTTTATTAATGCGTAATTATACGTGCTTAGGGCTATATAGGACTGGAGGGATATTAAGATTTTGGGAGGAGAAATATGGAGCAATAAATCCCGAAAAATAGTGTATTTCCTTATAATCTTAAAAAAACCGAGCGATATTTTTTATAAATTATTCCTTTGTTGGAAAAGAAAGGCTTTAAATTACCTGGTAAGGGATTAAAAGCTTTGGCGTAAAACCTTAAGGGATAAATTATAATTATAATTAATGGTTAATAATAATTAAACCCGGAAATATATTATTTAAAGTAATTATATTTATAAAGGGTATAAAAAACGGAACGCCATATTTAGCTTTATTATTTAATATTATTATTAGAAAAAATAATAAAAATAAATATAAGAGGTATTAAGAACCTGCCTAACCTATTAAAAGCGAAACCCTTAAAGGCTTAAAATACCGTTAAAAATTTTTAACCCTATTTTAACCCCCTTTTTTAAGGTTTTATTCGATATTTTTTAAATATTATTAAAGAAAGGGTATATTTATATTATATAGGCCAAATATAATTTAATAGGATAAATTAAAGGGCGACCATTATAAAAAGCCACCGTAAGGTAAATAGCCAATTTTATTTGGTAAAATATAATTTATAAGTATAGGATGTGTGGGAAATTGGTAGTTAATAAAGGATTAAAAAACCGAGGGTTTTTAAATAAGTTTATAAAATAAATAGGCCTGGCTAAGATTACGGTATTGGCGTATAATTTATAATTATAAGGGGGAATAAAATACCACCATTTAAGCACCAGGGACGTATTATTAAAATTAGGCGGCAGCTGGGTTAATATATACCCAGGGGTATTAATAACGCAAAGAGTTATAATAAACCAAGCTATAAGATTCTCCCCATACGCGTTATTATACGGTTAAAAAATGATTACCCTTATTAAAATAGCGCTCCTTACCTGGAGAATAATTAATTAAAAAGGTAATATGCCGTACGCGGACTTTTTGGCGGAAAAAAGCCGGGCAATGGAACGGAAAAAAACGGATTTGGCGAAGGCAGCCCGAATTTTATAACGGAATAAGGAAATTAGGGCCAAGTACGTGGATAAAAAGAATAGCGGGAAGATAAGGAAAATCCTATTAAAAGAAGGGGATTTAGTATTATAATGGATACCAGTTATGGGGGTTAGGAGTATAAAGGATAAGTAAAACCCTCGATGGATAAAACCCTATATTATTTATAAGTTTTCGAATAAAGGAAAAATGGTGCAGTTTAGGGAACCTTATAAAGGGAGCCCTCCTTTTAAGCGTATAATTAAGAGCAATAGGGTTAAGAAATTTATTTAAAAGAACGGATGGTGGAGTAAGCCGGTAAGAATTAATAGTAATATTTGAAAAAAATGGGAATTTTATTTAAAATGGAATAATAAGTTGGGAGAGGATTATATAGGATTAAGCGATAAGGAGAATGGTTCGGAAGGCCATATCGGGGACGATATATTAAAAAATTTGGGTAAGGATTAATGCCGAACGGTAATATTTTATAATAACGATTAAAAGGAAGAAAACGATTTAGCCGAATGTATTATTATAATATTACGGCTAAAAAAACCACGCAATATGGAAAAATTAAAAAACGAAGGGCGGGAATCGGGGAAAGTACCTTTTTTAGGAACGACAAAAAAAGTACGATTTCAAATCCTAATAATAATCACGGAAAAATTCGGTGATGTTCCTTTTATAAAGGAATAAAGCTGTACAGTATTACGAGATTTTTAAAGGAATTATTATATAAAAAAAAATCCCCCTTTTTCCATATCCCCTCCCTTATATAATAATAAACCCCAATTAATTTAAAACCAAATATTATAAAAGGACCCAGTAAAAACCATATACCTAAAGCTTTATTAATAGCCCGAGGTGTATACACGTATATAAAAAGAAAAACCATATCCCCTAATCCAAAAATTTAAAAGGGAATATTTTTACGCTTTTTTTTTCCCGTTCCTATACCATACCGAATAACCTTATCCTAAATTATTTATAAATAATAATTAAAAATAATTTTTTAATTTTAGGAAAAGATTACCCGTTTAAGTTTTAATTTATTTGTTTAATTTATAAAGAAAAAAGGGCGGGATCCTTATTTAAAGGGTTATATATAAAAGTAAAAATTCCTTTATGGGAAAAATTTAATTTTTTATATTAAAGGATGCCATTGGATAGTCCTATATATTATAATTTTTATTCTGGTAATAGCGAAAGGATTAATCGCGGGATAAAGAAATTATGGTTTAATTTTAAAAAATTTATAATACCCCTTATTTTTTACGAAAGCGTAAACCCTTGCAATAAGCAAAAGCCTAAAAGGCCGCCGCGCCATTACCGTTATTTCTTTTAGGAATTTTATCTTGGCCACCCCCTTAACCATAAGCGTTAAAAGAACCAAACCCTTATACCGGTTATATAAAAGGCCTGGTTAGGCCGGGAATATTTTTAGCCCCTAAATTTAAAACGTTTATAATTTTTAAAAGGTTAGGGCCGCCGAGAATAATTTCGAAATAATCCTCTTAATGCTTAATATTTTATTTTTATACCGTATCGCTAAATAGTTTTTCAATGCGGAATTTTTTATAAGGGGTATAGCCGTTATAAGAAGGATCGGAGTTTAAAACCAATATATATTTTTTAAGGCCTTTATTTTCGGTTATACAGATTTCGCTAAACCAAAAATAATTATTATACCTATTTTTAATATACCCAGGAACGGAAATATATTCGAAAAAGGGGAATATATAATAAACGAAAGTATTAGGCTTTTAGCCCTAAAAATAACTCGCCCACCCGGAGGTATAATACTTATAAGGGTTTTTATTTACCACGCCTTTAAATTATACGGCCAGTGCCTATTAATAATAAAAGCGAAGGGAGGAATATAAACTATTTATAATTTACCCCAGGAAACCTTTATATAGGATGGGAATGGTAATAGGCCGATTAACCCTTTTATATAATATAGGGGCCAGGCTGGTAATTTTAGGAAGGGTTTTAAATATATCCAGGTTAATATATATGACCATATAAATATAGTTTAAAGGAGGGTCCCTAAATAGGCCAAATTGGAAATAATAAAGGATATTTTAAAAAAGTAATAATGGTTAATCCTGCTTAGCCCTAGGAGGTAAGAATAAAAAGGGTGCAAAGGTGGAATAAACCTTATAAATAAAATTAAAAACCGGCTTAAATCGGGTCCTTTTAATAAGGCTCGAGAACAGCCTTGGCGGGAGGATACTAAACTGGAAGGCCTAAACGGCATCGTGTTTAAAAGGTATTTTAACTTTAAAAACCGCAACCATACGCTGGGGCGGTTAACTTAGGGGGATTAAACTGGAGGAAAAGGCAAGGGAGGACCTCCTGGATAAACCCTGGGAGAAAAAACCCGGGCTGGTTTATTATATAAGGTTAAACTAATAAGAGGTATAAGGCGATAGGGGGGATAAAGGAAGCCGAGTAAAGCCGCTGGAACCAGTGGTTAGGTCCTAAAGCACCCGATTAATACGGCCTTATGGCCTAGCCGGCAAAAAAAAAGGAGCAAAAGTAATTACCAGGGAAATTAGAATTAAATAGCCCTGTATAAAATTAATAATTTGGGAAAAATATACCTGGAGGAGGGCTTCGGGTAATAATAAAAGTAATATTAATTAAAAGGGCCGCCTAATTACGAGCAAAACGCTTAATAATCCGAGTGCGGTTTTTTATAATACGAGCCCCGGGCCCTTTTATAAAAGGAGGAAAAGTGCGAGGGCAAGGGAGAATAAAGGTTATATAATAAGGTATAGGAGAAAAAAAAGGCTGGCTTATAAATATAATAGGTTTGGAAAAACCAAAAGGCCTATTAACCGTTAATAAACGCCGAATAAAAGCCAAAAAATTAGGGAGCCCCTTATAAGCCTCCTTATTATTATTTTGGTTTAAATAGGATATATTTTAAAAGGATTAAGGAGTAGATTAAAAAAAGGGGGTAATAAAGGGAGCGAGTGTTTAAGGGAAAAAGGGCTTAAAGGAAGGGAAAAAAGCAAGGAATATATAAAAAGAAGAGTATTATAGGGAGAAGAAAGGCACCGATAAGAAGCATATAGGAGGAAGGATTATCGAAGGTATAGGAGAAAAGAGAGGGAGAGAAGTTAGGCCAAAAATATTTATATGGTTATCCGATTAAGGATGGGAGGCCCGCTAATAATTATAAAAGTTATAAAAGTTATAAGGGTAATAGGGTAAAAGGATAATAATGGGAACGCTCGAGGAAATACTTATTTACCTAAAAAAATATTACCGTTTACCTAAAACCCGCCAGCATATTTAAACCTTATGGGTATAAGTACCCCCTTTTTTCCCCCCCCTATATTCCCTCGATTTCTTTTAACCATACTATTTCCCAGCCTTAAATCTTTATAATATAATCCTGCTTAATTTATTTTCCATTTTAATTTAACTCCTTATTTTTAAATTCCCTTACCCTTTAAAAGCTTATACTACCCTTAACCTTAGCCCAACCCCCGGTATCTAATACCTTTTTAGCCTTCTTAACCTAAGAACTTTAATTTAAGCATACCTTTTATTTTTTATTTTTACCTAATAAAGCGAAAAAGCCTTAAGTAGCATTATTTTAGCAATAGGAGATTATACCTTCGAAGGGTTAAGGCTAAAAAACGAAACCAGCGTTTAAATGCTTAAATACCAATTGGAATTTTTATTTAAATTATTCCGAAAGGTGATTTTTTATATAAAAGCCCTTATTAAATTTTAGCGCTTATATAAAAACCAGGCCCGCTGGGGAGGGCCAATCCCCTTGTATATTTTATACATGGATAACCCAGAGCTTAAAGAAATTGCCCAAAGGAATATAAGCGTAATTATTAGGGATATGCTTAACCTTATCGATCGCCATAAAAACGACCGCTTTTGCCAACGGCTCCGAAAGCCTATTATTACCAAAGCGTTTTTTATAAATATTTGGGTATATATGTATAATATTATTAAATTATTAAAATACGACTAACCTTTTTCTTATTAATAATTAATTACTTATAAGGATTACCTCGAAATATATAACGGGGTAAATAGTATTGGGTTTACGATTACGGATTTTAAACCTTTAAGGGGACCTAAAAATATGCCAATTATTAAAAACCAGGCGGCCCTTATAATTCCCCTATAATACCCGTTTTTTAAAAATTATAATTTGCTTGGTATAATAAAGGCAGGGGTTAATCCTATAATAAAAGGGTAAAAAGATTCGCGAATGATTTTTATTTAAGGCTATTATAGGGGTATAATATTTATTATATTTGCACCAGAAAATATAGGAAAGGATTTTAAAAGGTATATATGGGAGGCTTATATAAGGTTTTCGGCAATACTTTAAAATAAAACTAATAGGGGTATATTTAAAAAGTACGGCCTCCAGTTTAAGGTCCTCCTTATAATAATTATTTTTATATAAATTAGCCCCTTTTACCAATTTTAGCACCTTATAATATTAAAGATATTTAGGATTATAATTTATAAGTAAAAAATAATATGGATTTATACGCGAATAAAAAGGGAGGTTTATATTAATAAAAAGGCCCTTATACTTTAGGAATTAAAGGATAATAGAAAAAGGCTATGGTACCGCCTTCGAGAGTTAGAATTAAGTATGGGGGGAAAAGGGAAAAGGAACCATATATTATATTCCTTCGGGCCACCGCCCAATAATTATATAAGGTATTTTATAAATTAGGTAAAGGTGTTTTATATAAATTATTTAAGGTTTATAATGGGCCTTAATCCATTAAGGAATCTCCTTAAAGCAGGGTGGTTATAAGGGGAAGTTGGCGTTACTGCTCGGCATAAGGTTTTTTTACGCATAGTAACGGGAGGTAATAATCCTTAGGGTTATTTGGTTAATAATAAGGAATGGTAAAGCCTAAATACGAATATAAATATTACCGGGATGCGTTCCTATATATTTAACGTTTATATGGGCCTTAGGCCTTTTTTAATACGCCCTAAGCTCCTTAATATTAGGGTAAATTCCACAGTTTATAAGGGGGTGAACCCATTTAATTTTTATACGGAAAACCAAAAGAATATAATAAAATTAAAATCGGGAAATAATATGGATTCGGATTTTATTTATATAATTAATCCTATATACCGAAGGTAAAAGGGCCAGGTGGCTTTGGAAAAAAAAGGGGGTAATAATTACCTTTATAAATTTTCTAGGGAAAAATATATATTACCGGAATAAAAGCCTAATTTGTTAAAATTATTTAAATTATTATTACATACCCCTTCCTTTTTTTCTTTACCCTTTGCACGCTCCGTTATGCGCGTATCCCTCGTTAATTATTAATCGCTGCCCTTATTCCCACCCTTAAGAATAGCCTCGTTTTCCCTACGCGTAATTCTTACCCTTAAATAATCGCCATAACCTTAATTTCCTTTATATACCAATTAATATTAATGGGTATATAAAAATAATATAGGCCGTTTTTTAATATTAAGGTAAATAATAATTTCGAAATATTTAAAAAGGAGATTATTAAAAAGCCTTTATACCGTTTATTAATAAAAAGAAGGGCCTACCGGCCGGAAAACCCCAGGTTTTATTTTATTTAATGTTATTTATCCCGTCCCGGACCTAATATATAACCTACCCACACCGAGAATTTCCCGGGGTGGATTATTATTAAAAGGAATATTAAGCAAAAGGCTGCGGAGGAGGAGGAGAAAAAGGAAGCTTAAAGAAGAAAGGCGGCGAAAACGAAAAATACGGCCTATAATATTAAGTATGGCCAGCGCCGCCGATTTAAAAGGATTAAAAGGGCTCCTTAAGCTCGATTGGCTTTTAATTATATAAAAAGGGGGGATAAGTGTTTTATTTTTTATTTTATAAATTATTCGGAGCAGAGCTTAAATGCCACCAATTAAAATAAACCCTTCGGGGAAAATAAAGGTTAGGGCGTAATAAAATTCATAAGAATAAAGCTATATAGCCCTGTTTAATTATAATAAAATAAAAAAGGGAACCCGTAATTATTATAAAAAAGTAATTAATAATATACGGAGGGTAAGGAAGCGGATAAATCGGCGATATTGGTAAAAGCCAGGAAACTTTTCCTAAAGTTTTTCGAACCGCGGGGCGCGGTTTTTTATTATGGGTTGGTAAAATATAACGGTACCGGAGGTATTTCCCGCTATATTTATACCAAAGACCGGCGCCCGGCGCGATTGCTTAAATAATTAATTTAAAGCCCTAAAATAATCCTGTACAGGATTATATAAAAAGCCAGAAGAATCCCCGGGATTTGTGGGACTTTTGGGAGGGTAATAAACCATGGCGGCAAAAACTTAATTATAAAAATACAATTATTATTTAATACATTATATTTTCCCTTAAATATTATATTATCGTTTAGGAATAATCCTGTACAGAACTATTCCATATTTTCTAAAGTGTTGCCGCTCCTAAACAGGCAACTGGAGGTTTAACCAAACCAAATAGCTTGGTTTCAGACACCGACCATGCAGCGAGGTTATCAGACCTACTCCCCGCTACACCAGTATTAGATTAAGGTAATAAAATATTATTAGTGCTTAGGAAATAATCATATATTATATAATTATTTATGGGACATTTAGGATTGAATTAATAAAGTCCTTTATAAACACCCCTTTTATTAAATACCAGGATGGGATTTCGAAAGGAGCGAATATAATACCTGGCCTATTAAAATATTTAATAATATAATTACGGAAAAAGCACCAGTAAAAATAATATTTTTACGGTATTATAAATAAAAAAAGGTGCCTAAGGATTAATATAATCGGGTATAAAAGGCCTAAAATACGATTATGGGAAACCCTTGGTTTTTAAAAAACACGCCTGGCCTAATTAATAAAAAGGACCAGGTACCTTAAATATACCAATTATAAATAAACCTAATCGATAAGGTTTATAAAATCCCCAGGAATAATAATATTTAAAATAATTAGCCATTTATTATAATAAAAGATAAGGTAGCAATGGTTAAGGAATATTTATGGGAAAGTTGGGAGGATATAAAAGCGGAAATAATAGTAAAAGCCCCTATTATTAATATTTATAATAAAACGGTGTAAACGGTTTTTAATTATAATTAGGAAAGAATTAAAAGAGAACGAGGTAGGCCCCCAAAAAAAGTAAAAATGGAAAATAAGGTTAAAACGGTTAGGGAAAAAAAAGGCATTAAAGGAAAAAAAAAGGATTTTGGCCACGAAAAAGTATTAGGCGCGATAAAGGAGAAGATGGAACGCAATATATAAAAGGAAAAAGAGGCGTTTTTAGGCAATAAGCGTAAAGACCCCTTAAAGTTTACGGACTTAGTTTTTTAAAAAATAATGGAAGAATAATTTATAAAGATTATAGGGAGGCCTTACGGGTTAATAATTACGGAGGTATTATAAGTATTATAATTTATAAAAATAACCTTATAGGAGAAATTGGTAGGTAAAATAAAGGTGGAGGAAATTATTAATAAAATTATTTATAAAGGTAAAAAGCCAAAGGAATACCGATAGGTAATTTTAAATAAGCCTAATATTTACCAAATGGTTAAAATAAAAATACGTTTTATTAATAATATACCCCCGGAGGAATTAAAGTTTATAAACCTTATACGTATTTAATTATATTAATAATATAAGCGTATAAATTTTAAGGTTTTATTTATAAGCCTGCCAGGAGGCCTAAAAGCGGTAATATTAAAGGGAGAAAAGGCAATTTCCTATTTAATTAATGTTTTTAACCCATTAGTATTAATCCCCTTAATAATCCCCTTTTTTTTTTACCCGAGCCCGTGCTTATTAATACGTATAGGAGGGCCAAAGAATAGGCTGGCCAGGGTTATTATAAATATAGGCGCGAAAACTAATATTTTAAAACGAATTTACGCTTAGGAATACGGCTTTAAGGTTTACTAGGCGCGAGTTACGTTTTCCGGTTATAATGGCCAAAAGATTAATTTAGCCTTAGTTATATAATAATAGGTGCATATTTTTTTAAAACCTAAACGTATTGCGTAAAGTTTTTTTATATTAAAAGAAAATCGAGAAGGGGTACCAGAAATAATATTAGGAATGCCTTTTATTATAATAATGGGGTGGAAATAACGCCATAATAAGGAGCGCAATATATTAATTAGGGAGTTTAAAATAAAAGGAAGTAATTATATTATTATTATTATAAACCTAATCCTGAAAAAAGAACATAGAAAAATACTCCGTAATATTTATCCCTAAGGAATAAAGGTTTTTAGGAAAATATAGGAAACCCTTATAATTCGATTAATAAAAAAAAAAGGCCAGTACAGGATTAGGGAAACCCCGTATTAATAAAATCGAAATCCTTACTTATATAATAAAAGTTTTAAATTCGGATAACGAAGAAATAATAGCCTAATTTTTTATAAAGGAAGTTAAACGCCTTGTGAAAAAGTTTAAGGAGGATATACCTATGGAGGGGTATATTAATGGGCTGTAAGGAGGGGAAAATCTTTTAAATAAAGAAATTTGGACCGGAAAACTAAATATAAAGGTTACCCTTTATTAATTAAAGGGGTAGGGGCGTAGGAAACCTTATAATTACCTACGGAACCCCAGCTATAAAAAAAAAACTATTAGGAGAAAATTAAACGTTTTCCTTAAAAAGTATTATAAGGGTAATAATCGGGAGCTGCGAAATAATAAAAGGAAAATACGAGACTTTATTATTAACGAAATCCTAAATATTGGCAAAGCCTAAAAAATATTTCCCCTTAATAATATTAATATTATTAATATTTTTATTATATATAAGCGTATGGCGGATAAAATAAAGCCCGTGGATATTTAAATAAGGCATAAAGCGGCCCCCGTAAACCCGGATTAGTATAAAAAGAAATGGGAAAAAAATAAACCATTAAAAAAAATTATAATAATATTAAATAAAGCGAATACGTTTATTTATAATTATATAAGGTAAGGTGCAGCGGTACCAGGCTTATATTAAAAAAAAGAAATAAGATTTTGGAATTCCTCGGGGAATTATAAGGGGAAAAATAAAGGATATTTATAAATATATTTATAAATAAAAAATAAGCGTTGGTATAGTCCTGGGAATATTTAGGCAAAATTAACCCTAATATAACCCCTTTTTAAAAGATCGATACGGTATTTTATATAGGGTGGTAGATTAAAAGTATTCCTATCCCTAAGGTATTAATAACGGTAATAATTAAAATGCTCGAGGAGCGAAAAAAAAAGGGGGTGATTAAATTAAACTAAGCGGTGTACCGTAATCCCTGGTTCCTAATTAAAAAAAAAATGGGAAATACCGCTTAATTAATTTAGCGGAAAGGCTTAATTCGGTTATAATTCGTAATACTTTTATACCTCCAATTGCCGATAAGTTTATAAAAAATATAACCTATTACCAGTTTATTTTACTCCTGGATTTTTATTCCGGATATAATTAAATGGTGCTCGATTTAAAATCCCGAGATTTTATTACCTTTGTAATATTCGCCGGCCTATTTAAAATAACCACGCTTTTATAAGGAGGAACGAATAATATTGCTTAATTTTATAGGATCATTTTTATTATTCTTTTAGGTTTTATTTTAATAATATGCAGGATATTTATTAATAATATTACGATTAAAGGTTTTATTATTATATATAAT
>JAKWBI020000897.1:0-16699 GCA_022664585.2 Zalerion maritima
GTCCGCCGCCGAGTTAAATAATATAAAAAAACGCCTAATTTAAATACTCGCGGCCCTTAATACCCGGATCTCGGCGGTGCACCAAACATCGCCCGCCTTAATAAACCATAGCCCGCCGGTTATAATAATCCCGTAGCGAAGGCAGCTTCCCTGGCCGGCGAAATTTAATAATAATAAGGCAAAATAAAAGGTATTCCGGATTAAAATTAAATATAAATTAATTTTAAACCAAAACCTTATCGGGGGTAATATATTTTTATAATACGGTATTAACGCTTACCTAAAAAATAAACCGAAAGCCCTTATTATAATATTTTACGGTAAAGGTAAATTAATAGGTTAAAATCCCGCGCAATTTATTATGCATTTAAAAATGGTATTCGGGGACCCTAATAATTACGAATAAGCGGTAAAAAAGCTTTACTTTTTACGCTAAGGGAAAAGGCAATCGTTCCCAGCCTTTTATTCCTAATTCGAATAACTCCTGGCAAACGCAGGGGGCGCCGTATAGGATAACTTTATTAAACTTATATTATTAAATAAAGCAATATACCAGCGCCTTCGCCTAGTATTAATATCGGTTTACCTTCCTAATTTTTACCAAAAATAAATTCGTATAATTATTAATATCGCATTCCGCCTGGACTTAATACTGGGTAAAAAAGGGAACAGCATATTAATAATGCATTAATCGCGTTCTTAAAAAAACCCGAATATTTTAATATTAGGGATAAACGCCATAAGTTTTAAATTAAAGGATAAGCTATACCGCGCCAAATGGGTAATCGCAATTAAAATAAAACGCCGGCGTAAAAAAGGCTAATGCATTTGGTATAAATTTAATAATTATTTTATTTTAAAATATAAACTAGCCCCGGTTAAGCTAATTAAAAAGGTCCGGATTAATACCGTGGGTATAACGCCCCACCCGGGGGCGTTAAATAAGGATAAGGGGGAAAATAAATTAAAAGGGTAATTCCTGGGCGTAGGCGTGCCCAAAAGCCGCTAATATAAAGCAAAATAATAAAAGGGATAAAACGGATAAACGGTACCCCCTTTTTAATAAACATTTATTTAAATAGGATTTATTTTACCAACGCTTTTATTAATAATGGGTGCTTATATTACGGCGCGATTTATAATTCCCTTATTATTAAACTCCGCCTCCCATATATTTTAATACCCGCCAGGGTATTAATATACACGTCCGTATTACCCGTATAATAAAAAACTATAATAATAAAAGCGGTATACGTAAATATTAATATTAACGGGTATTTTTAATATTATTTTTATTATTCCATCCCAAATCTCTTATACTTAATAATATTAGGCAAATTATAATGCGAAAAAAAAGCGGTCGTATATAAAGCGGTAAAAAAGCGGATTTATATTAATAAGGCGAACCTTTCCGTAAATAAAAAAAAATCGAGGGGCGCCCTTTTAACGGACACGTAATTAATTAATATTACCTCCCTATATACCATGGCGTATAAAACAAAAATAAATAACCTAATACTATTCGTAATATCCCTATATAATATTAATAAATAATTAAAGGTATTAATGGTTAAACCATTCCGGCCACCCAATAAATTAAAAGGGTTAAAAAACGTATTCGAACTTAAGAAAAAATAGGCATTACCACCCTACCGCGGTTTCGTAAACCACGCGATAAAATTAATAAAAAATGCCGAAAAAAAGAACCCGTAAATATTATAAGGTCCGATTTACGGTATATTAAGGGAAAAATTATTAATCCTATAAAAAACCCTAACGGAATTATTTAATAAAGGTTATATAAGGGCCAATAGCTTTTCCGCACGCGCCCCGGTATTTTTTATTAAAAAACCGGGGGGCGGGTTGCGTTTTTATTATAATTATAGGGAATTAAACGCGGTTATATATTAAAACTGTTACCCCTTACCGTTTATTTATAAAATATTACGGACCCTAACCAAGGCGCGTTGGCTTATTAAGGTAAATATTAAAGCCGCCTATTATAAACTACGCATTTACCACGGGAATAAATAAAAAATAATATTCGGAACTTATTTCGGCCTATATAAATAAACAGTAACCCCGTTTAGCCTTAATGGCGCGGGAATATTATTCCAATAATATATTAATAATATATTACGCCAATTTTTTAATATATTTTATACGGTGTATATAAATAATATACTGGTTTATTTAAACGGTATAAAGCGAAATTATATATTAAAGGTCCGCCAAATTATGGAAAAATTTCGCAATATAAACCTTCGATTAAATTTAATTAAATGCGTTTTCGCAGCGAAAAAAATAATATATTTTGGGTTTATTATAATAATAAAAAAGGGGATATATACCGATCCGGAAAAACTGCGGGCCATATACGAATAAAAGGAGCCCATAATCGTAAAAAGGGTCCGCGGTTTTTTAGGCTTCGCTAATTTTTATAAAGAATTTATCGATTAATTTTCCGATTTAAAACTCCCGCTTTCCGCCCTTTTTAAAAAGGGAAAAGGGTTTTATTAGGGCCTTATCGAATCCGAAATGTTCTAGTAATTAAAAAGGGCATTTATAACCCCCCCGGTACTGGCGTAATTCGACCCGGCGGCGGAAACGGTTTTAAAAGCCAATAATTCGGGGTAGGTAATAGGCTTTTACCTTTTTTAATAAAGCAAAGCGGGAATATTACGCCCCGTGGCCTTTTTCTCCCAACGATTAATACCCGCCGAATATAATTATAATATTTATAATAAAAAACTTCTGGCCATAATAAAAAATATAAAGGTATGGAATATAAAACTCCGTAGCGTGGCCGGCGTATTCCGGGTACGCTTAAACCATAATAATTTACGGTACTTTAAAATTAAAAAACGCTTATTAAAACGCCAGGTCCGTTGGTAAAAATAAATATACCGGTATTATTTCCAATTAAAATTCCGCCCCGGCCGGTTATCCCTGGCGCCCGACGCGTTATTACGGTGGGACCAAAATATACCAAAAGGGAAAGAAAACGAGCGCCTTATTAACCGTAGCTTTTAATTAATTTAAAACGACTGGCTGCCGGCGGCCGTACATAATATGGGGGCCCTCCCAAGCCCGCCATTCGAAAACGCCAAGCTTTAGGAATTATGGTCCGCAATAATATAATATAATAACCAATATAAGGTTATATAAAAGGTAATCGAAAAAGGGGAATAAACGTTCCCCCCAAATATAAAAACAAAGGTTTTTATTATAAAATACTCCCTCGGGCCCGAGGGATATTTATATTTTAAGGACCGACGCTAAATACCAGCGTGGGAATAATTATAAACCGCCCTTATTTAACGGGCTTATAATTCCATAATTACCGGCCACCCGAAATATAACGGAATAATAATAATATTATTTTATAATTATTTTTGGCCGGGTATAACCCGTATAATGCACCGTTTTATATATAATTATAATATATACGATAGGACCACCGTATAAAAAAACCAAAAAAAGGGCTTATTAAAATCGCTCCCAATGGTGGACCATTTTTAAAGCAAAATATCCGTGGATTTTATAATAAACCTCCCCGCCGCGGACCCGTATAGCCCCCGCTTTTTAATGGTAATTATTAACCGCCTTTATAAAAGCGTAATCTTAAAAGCCATAATATTTATAACGGTAAAAGTATATATAAAAAGGTTTATATAATATTTTTAGTATTTCCACGGTTTCCCTAAAACGATTATAAACGATAAAATATCGAATTAGGTGGGCGGCTTTTAATAATGCTTATATAAATTAATAGGTATATTATAATAATTATCGACCGCGTTTTACCCCTAAACCGACGGCGTAACCGAATAAGTAAATTAAAAAATCCAGCACTTTTTACGGATATTCGTATTAATAAAATAATTAAACTGGCCCGGGCTTTTACCGGCGGCGCAATTAATCATTAATAATCGCGATTTATTAATAATTAAACTTAGCCCGTTTTTTATTACGTATAGGTATTATATGGCACCTATAACGGAACGCAATAACCCAGGGCCCTTAAAGAAATCGCCGCGGGGCCGCGCTAAGCAATTTTTAAACAGGTTTAAAAAAACCACCGAATAGGTATAAACGGCGGTAACGGTAATATAATAATATTATAAAAACGCAGCGAATAAATATTGTTTGCCCGCGGAAAGGTTTAAAATAAGTAATAAGGTATGGCTCTCCTTATATAATATAACTACCGCGCGGCCCTTATAAAAACTGGATTGGCTTTATACCAAATACACGATTATATAAATAATAAACTTATATATAATAAAATTAAACACGCCCATGAATATTCACCCATACTTGTATATGGACCTTTTATAACGGGCTAATAATAACCCCTTACCGTTCTAAACCTAGGATAATATATAACCCCCATTAATTCGGGGCGATAAATTAGGGGAAAATAAATAATAAATGGAGGGTATATTTAAAGCACGGACCCAAAAGCGGGATCGCGGCTTTATTAGGCAGGTATTAGTAAAATAATAAGGCTGGATAAAACCAACCTGGGAACCGTTATTCCATTTCGCAAAAATAGCGGTACTGGATTATTATAAGCGGTATTTCGGTAATGCAATAATATATAACGGCCCCGCATAGGCTATATTACGGGCGGCATTAACGGTAATATCGCAGCGGAGGCATTAATAATATAAAAGAAATGGAATTTAAAAAAATATAATCCTCGGTATATAAGGCGCCGATAATAATTTAAAAAAAAAAAAAATAAGTAATATATTACGGACCATCCGCGGCCCCGCATAAATATTATAAGTATAAGGATTAATTAACGGGTACCGGTGGCGAGCTTTTAAATAACCGGGTTCGTATTGGACTTAATACCGTTATCGGACTTGGTAAAAGCGCCGCGAGCAGGTAACGGCCTCCGCCCCGGGAAAAAGGTAATATTAATAAAAGGTAAGGGCGGAGTAAAAAATTAAAGGGATTAGCGAAAAACCTAAGGCGAATCCGGAGTAAGGAAGGAATTTATACGATCCCGGAAAAGGGCCAGTAGCTTTTTTTTAACGGTGGTAATTCTGCCAACCGATTTAATAAGTAATATAGCCTGGCCAGGCATAAATATCGCGCCAGCAGCGGGCGCGGTAAGGGTAATTGGTACCGAGCCGGCGTAATACCCCGTATCGATACGGCGAATAGTTTTATTACCAAGCTGGTAATAGGCCTAATTTTAAAATAAGAAGGGGCAAATACACAACGGGTTAAAGGCGGATTTATGGCGGAATTACCATAAGGGCTTTTAATTTTAGCCGCGGTAATTAAAGTAATAATAATAGCCTTAATATTAGGGGCGTCGGAATATTAATGGGTTAAATTAATGGCGGGATAACCGCGGAAATCCTTATAAAGGCCCGTTATTATTTATAATATTATAAATATGGTTATTTTTAAAGTATAAAAAATAAATAATACCTTACCCTACGGATTAATACCGGATTAACCGCGGCTTATTATAATAATTAAAAAAAACCCTTACCGGATTAATTATAATAGCGGTGGGTAGTATTATTAATAATATATCGAATATAAACTTTATAAGGCTTATTATATTTAATTTCGGTAATAATATTTTACCTTAATTAATCCCGGAACCGTAATGATTTCGTATAAGAAAATAACCATTTACCCTAATAATTTTCGTTTTTTTAATAGGACTGGTATAAACGGCGGGGGTTTTATATTATACGTAACGGATTAATAATACCCTATAGGTATAAGGGGCGGGGGTACCACATACCTTAATAATAATAAAAGTACGGGCAATTATACTTTTATAAACCGCCGGCTTTACGGCGCCGCCGCTATAAAAAGCCGGGCTGCGCGGCGCCGGAAAAGCCGGCGCGGTATTAATACCGTTAGGGGTATAAGGATTAATATTAAAAATATTAAAGGTTATTATACCAGCCATTAATAACCGCCCCCGCAACGGTTTAGGTGCGAAAAAAAACCCATAAAAACTTATTATTAAAAATTTAAACGAAATTTAACCGGAAAATTTTTAATTAATATTAAATCGGCGCCCAAGGCCTGTATAACCGCCGTTTTAGGCGTAAAATACCCAAAAGGGTGCTCGGCGCTTATAAAGGCGCTAAGGGAGGCAGCAAAAAAAAAGGGGGGGGTTTAGGGGGGAGGGGGCAATGCACGGGTATTATAATGGTAAAAAATAAGGAAAGGGTAATAGGCGGCCGAAAAAAACGGCCCTTATAATATTTCCATATAATGTTTATAACGAATACCCTATATAAATAAAAAAAGGGATAAAATATATTTAAATTACGGGTTTCGGTACGTAACCATATTATTAAAAGTATACCCGCGGCGATACCGCCACAAAACGGAGCGGGTAAAAGGAAAAATAATATTATAGGCCCGCCTATAATATAATATATATACGCCGCGGGCTAGCCACGGGACCGATATATATAAAACACTCCTATCCCATCCGCCCTTCGCTTTTCCTCCTCCTCCTCCCTCCCCCTTTTCCGTAAATCGAATATACATACTATTGTGGCACTCATCGTTGCTCCTCAACGTAACCTCAGCCCTTCACAGGTGTGGAAATGGAAAAAAGAAACAGTAAAAATATTCCCTTTTAGATTTTTAAATAAGGGGATATGGTTTTTCTTTTATATACGTATATATACCTTGGGTTATTAACGGAGCTTTAGGTATGTGGTTTTTGCTGGGTCCTTTTATAATATTTAATTTTAAGCTAATTAGGGTTTATTATTATATAAGGAAAGGGATATAAAAAAAGGGGAATTTCTTTTTATATGGTAATTTTTTTAAAGGTTTTATAATATTATATAGTTTTATTCCTTTATAAAAGGAATATTACCGAATTTTTCCGTGGTTATTATAGGGATTTAGAATTATACTTTTTTCGTTATTTTTAAAAAAGGTATTTTCCCCGATTCCCGCTTTTCGTTTTTTAATTTTTCTATATTATATGGTTTTCTTAACCGTAATATTATAATAATATATTTAATTAAATCGTTTTTTTACTCCTAATTATTATTATAAAATATTACCGTTCGGCATTAATCCTTACCCAAATCTTTTAATATATTATTCCCAATATGGCCTTTTAAGCCATCCTCCTTATTATTTAATCCTATACAATCCTTTCCTAATTTATTATTCCATTTTAAATAAGGTTCCTATTTTTTTTAAATATTATTATTAATTCCTGCCGGCTTACTTTACCATCCGTTCTTTTAAATAAACTTTTTAACCTTATTATTTCCGATTATACGTTTAAAGGGAGGGCTTCCTTTATAAGGCTCCTTAAATTACACCGTTCTTTTTTTATTTAAAAGTTTATAAATAATATAGGGCCCTATTTATTAAGGGTTTTATTTATCCTTTATACTCCTAACCCTTATAATTAATATCCATCGTAATATTAAATCCCCTTTTTTTAATGGAATTTTCCTTATTTTCCCGCTATTTTTCTTATCCACGTATTTAACCCTGGCTTCCCTATTCCGTCGTAGGATTCGGGCTGCCTTTATTAAATCCGTTTTCTTCCGTTTTATTGCCCGGCTCCTTTTTACTAAAAAGTCCGCGTACGGTATATTACCTTTTTAATTAATTATTCTCCAGGTAGGGAGCGCCATTTTAATAAGGGTAACCATTTTTTAATTATATAATAATATATATGGGGAAAATCTTATATTTTAATTTATTATAATTTTTTATATTATTAATACCCCTGGATATATATTAACCCAGCTGCCGCCTAATTTTAATAACGCGTCCCTGGTACTTAAATAATGGTATTTTATTCCCCCTTATAATTATAAATTATATACCAATACCGTAATTTTGGCCAGGCCTATTTGCTTTATAAACTTATTTAAAAACCCTCGGTTTTTTAATCCTTTATTAATTACCAATTTCCTATATATCCCATACTTATAAATTATATTTTACCAAATAAAATTGGCCATTTACCGTACGGTGGCTTTTTATAATAATCGCCCTTTAATCCATTTTATTAAATTATATTTGGTTTATATAATATAAATATACCCTTTCCTTAATGGTATTTAAAAAATATCGAGCAAAACCTTAAAAAAAAGGGTTAAAATAGGGTTAAAAATCTTTAACGGTATTTTAAACCTTTAAGGGTTTTACTTTTAATAAATTAGGCAGGTTTTTAATACTTTTTATATTTATTTCTATTATTCTTTTTAATAATAATATTAAATAATAAAATTAAATATAATATTCCGTTTTTTATACTTTTCGTAAATATAATTATTTTAAATAATATATTTCCGGGTTTAATTATTATCGACCACCAATTATAATTATAATTTATTCCTTAAGGTTTTGCGCCAAAGTTTTTAGTCCCTTATTAAATAATTTAAAGCCTTTCTTTTTTAATAAAGGAATAATTTATAAAAAATATTGCTCGGTTTTTTTAGGGTGGTAAGGAAATATATTATTTTTCGGGATTTATTACTCCATACTTCTTTTTTTAAAATTTTAATATTCCTTTAATCCTATATAGCCTTAAGTATATATAATTATATATTAATAAAATTTTCAATATTTTCCTTTAATTTATTATTTTCCTCGTTTAAAGGTCCTAGGGGTTTTTATAATAACGCGTTTATTATAACATTTTTATTTCCTAATATATACTTTATATTAAAATTAAATTACCGTATTTATATAATTTATTTAATAATAAGTGCTCCGGGTAGATTAATAATATTATTATTAAATTAATATATTATATTAACCGTATCCATTTTAAGGGTAAAATACGCGCCGTATAGGTAATTTTATAATCGTTTTAAAGTTATAAATAACCCTTTATATTCCAGCTTGGCCGAATGGTATATTCCTTTAATTTTTTTTTAATAACCGGACTTATATCTCGCCATTAAAACTTTTCCTTCCCTTTTTTGGCCGATTTATAATCTCCATCCGGTTTTTAATATATTTGCTTTAATAATAATACGCCCTACCTTCGGGGAATAATTAATTTTAATTAAAATTAGGGGTAATATTAGGGCTTATTTAAGGATTTCCGTTATTTTTATATACTTTTCCTCCTAAATAAACTACGCCCCTATATGGGTAAATTTATATAAAGGTTTAATAATATAAATAAAATCCTTAATAAATATTCGGTAAAAAACCACCATATTAATAAATCTTTTAATATTCGATATATTTTTAAAAACCGTCCATTTTTTAATTTTAATAACCTTGGCCTATTTAGGATTACGGCCATTTATTCCGTATATAAAACCTATTATTACGGCTAATTTTTAATATTATTTAAATTTAATTATTAAAATTATAATTCCGGCCAGTTTATTCCGTAATAATATTTAATCCAAATTCCTAATATATTCGGCCATATATTACCGTACCCCTAGGTAAATTTCTCGCTTATTATATATAATAATAAAACCTTTAACCGTAATAGTATCGATAAATGTTTTATATATTATTAAAATAAAACTTAAAAAAATAATAAAGATAATCCTGTAAAATTAAGTAATATTATTCGTTCCTCCTTATAAAAGCGTGGTTATTTTAAACAGGCCAGCGAATATTATAAAGGTAATAAAATCTCGGGATTTTAAATCGAGTATTATTTGGTTATATCCGGAGTAGAAATTTAGGAGTAAAATAAATTAATAATAGGTTATATTTTTTATAAATTTATCGGTAATTAAAGGTATAAAAGTATTACGAATTATAACCGAATTAAACCTTTCCGTTAAATTAATTAAGCGGTACTTCCCATTTTTTTTTTAATTAAGAACCAGGGATTACGGTATACCGCTTGGCTTGGCTTAATTACCCCCTTTTTTTTTCGCTTTTTAAATATTTCGATTATTACCGTTATTAATACCTTAGGAATAGGAATACTTTTAATTTACCACCCTATATAAGGTACCGTATCGATTTTTTAAGGAAAAGTTATATTAAGGTTAATTTTACCTAAATATTCCCAAAACCATATTAATATTTATTTTTTATTTATAAGTATATTTATAAATATCCTTTATTTTTCCCCTTATAATTCCCCAAAAAATTCCAAAATTTTATTCTTTTTTTCCAATATAAGCCTGGTGCCGTTATACCCTGCCTTACGTAATCGTAGGCAAACGTATTTACTTTATTTAATATTATTACGATTTTTTTCCGATGGCTTATTTTCTTCCCATTTTTTCTTATACCAGTCCGGGTTTACGGGGGCTGCTTTATACCTTACTCGAGTATTTACGGGCTTTATTTTATCCGCCATACGCTTATATATAATAAAAATATTAATAATATTAATATTATTAAGGGGAAATGCCTCCTAAGCTTTACCAATACCTAAAATCTCATTAATAATAAAATCTCGTATTCTTTTTTTATTATTTCGTAGCTTTTAATTATTACCCTTATAATATTTTCCTGGGAAAATGTTTAACCTTTTTTTAATAGTTTTTTTTTTATAATTAGGGTTCCGTGGGTAATTATAAGGCTTTTTACGCCCCTACCCCTTTAATTAATAAAGGGCAACCTTTATATTTGGTTCTCCGGTTTAAATTCTTTTATTTAAAAGGTTCTCCCCTTTTTACGGCCTATTAATATACCCCTTTATAGGTATATCCTCCTTAAACTTTTTTATAAGGCGTTTAACCTTTTTTATAAAAAATTAGGCTATTATTTTTTCATTATCCGAATTTAAAACTTTTATTATATAGGTAGGGATTTTAATTCTACTAATACGGGGTTTTCTTAATCCTATACTGGCCTTTTTTTTTTTATTAATTAAATTATAAGGGCTTCCTGCATTTTTTTAAAAACCTTTATTCCCTAAGGATAAATATTATAAAATATTTTTCCATATTTTTTTTTTACGGTTAGGTTTATAATAATAATAATATAATTATTCCCTTTTATTTCGAGCTCCCCAATTAATATATTATACTTTTTATTATAATATTATTTCCACCCCATTATTATAATAAAAGGTATTCCTAATATTACTTTTGGCGCCCTTTTTCGATTTTTTTTTAATATAAAAAAGTTTTATATAATACGTTTAGGTTTTAAAAAAACGTGCACTTATTACCGTATAACCAAGGCTGAATTGGTTTTTTGGCCATTATAATCGGAAAACGTAATTCGCGCTTAATAAGCTTTAAAACCGTATTCTAAAACATAAGTTCGTTTTAAAATATTGGCTTTTGCGCTTATATTTATAATAACCCTGGCCAGTTTATTTTTTGGCCCTCCTATATATATTAATAAATACGGGCTCGGGTAAAAAAAAAAAAGAATTATTAAGGGGATTAATACCAATGGGTTAGAAATATTAATTAAATAAAAAATTACCTTTTTTTCCTTTAATATTACCGCTTTTAGGCCTTCTGGTAAGCTTATAAATAAAACCTTAAAGTTTATACGCTTATATTATTAATATAATAAAATATATATAAGGTTTATAAACTTTAATTCTTTTAAGGGTATATTATTAATAAAATATATTTTTATTTTAACCACCTGGTAAATATTGGGCTTATTTAGGATTACTTATTAATATTCCTTTGGCTTTTTACCCTTATAAATAATTTTATTAATAATTTCCTCCACCCTTATTTTACCTACCAGTTTTTTTTATAAAATTATCCTTATAAGTTATAATACTTATAATACCTCCGTAATTATTAACCCATAAGGCCTTTTTATAATCTTTATAAATTATTTTTCCATTATTTTTTAAAAAATTAGGTTTATAAACTTTAAAGGGTTCTTACGCTTATTATTTAAGGGCGCCTTTTTTTCCTCCTATATATTACGTTCCATTTTCTCTTTTATTACGCCCAATACTTTTTCGTGGCCAGGATCCTTTTTTTTTCCTTTAATACCTTTTTTTTCCCCAACCGCTTTAATCTTATTTTCCACTTTTGCTTTTTTTAAGGGCCTACCTTATCCTTTTTTAATTCCTTCCTAATTATAATTAAAAACCGATTACACCGTTTTATTATAAATATTAATAATAAGGGCTTCCATTATTATTTTCGCTTTTATATTCTCCCAACTTTCCTATAAGTATTTCTTAACCGCTACTGCTTTACCTTTTATTATAATAAATGGTTAATTATTTTAAATACCATTATTTTTAAGGATTTCGTAAACCTTATCGATTAGGTTTATTTATGGCTGGCGTATTTAAGGTATTTAGTCCTTTTTATTAATTAAGCCAGGCGTATTTTTTAAAAATCAGGGGTTTTTTATAATCGTATTCTGGGCCTTTTATACCCGATTATATTAATCCTTAGGCACCATTTTTTATTTATAATACCGTAAAAATATTATTTTTATTAATACTTTTTCCGTAATTATATTATTAAACGTTTTAATAGGCCAGATATTATATTTATTCCTTTCGAAATCCTATTCTAGTATTTAATAAAAGGGGTATTTATAAAGAATTTCGTTAATTCGATCCTAAACGTTTCATAGGTAATTATATAATATATAATTATTTCCTAAATATTAATAATATTTTATTACCTTAATTTAATATTAGGGCCTTTTATTAAAACTGGTTATTAATATAAGGAATACTTATACCTTTAAAATTTCTAAAGGGGTTATATTAATTTTCTAGGGGAATTCGGCCTAAATGTAATAAAATCCTCGCGTATAATCCCGTCCAGTTTAATAGGTTTAATTAGGATTATACCCATAATGGTTTTCGTATTAAGGCTTATTTTCCCTAATTTTATTATTATCCAATACCAGCTTTATTTATTCGCCTATTTTTTAATTTAATAATGCATATATATTAACCACGCTTAAAGTATTTAGCTTTTTAATTAGGTTTTATTTAATTATTTTGGGCAGGATTAATTAATTAATAAATACTTTATCGCTTTTTTATAATCGGAGCGCGGGCGGTAAATTGCGGGGGTCGGTTTAATTTCTCTAGGCCATTTTGGTTAAATCGTATTGGTTGGCTTATTAAAACTGGGGGTCGATAGGATTATACGTGGCTTTTTTAATACGGGCGGTGGTCCCTTTTTCTTCTTATTAGAATTTATTTTCGAACAATTTTATTATTTTTTTATATTAATCCAGGAATATTTTAAACTTTTGGAGGAATTCCTCGTGGGTTCCGAGGTATAGGTTATTATTTATAATCCTTATAAAATTATATAATTAAACCTATAATATATTATCGAAGGCGTTTAAAAATGCGTTCGATAAAATAATATTATTAATATAACCCGTGTGGTTTTTTTTATATTAAGCGAGCCGGCGTTTCTACCCCGTAATATATAATTATTATTAATTAATATTTTTCGTAGGGCAGTTTTAATAAGTAAAACGCTTTAGGTTTATTATATTACGGCCTTTTTAAAAGGTATTCCTATTTACGAATTCCGTTTTTAAGGCCTTCTTCGCTTTAATCTATATTTTTCCTATGGCGAGCGATTCGATTAGTTCGGTATAGGTATTAATATAATATTATATAGCGTAATTTATTTTCTGCGCATTATTTATAAATACTGCCTACTTAAATATTCGATTTAATTAACGCGTATATTAAAAAATATCGTTTCTTTTAAATATTACGCTTTCTTATATACCAAAAAGCGGTAATAATAATTAAATTCTAATATATTAATTTATTTTATGGGAATTATATTAACCAGCACTGGATATTATTTTTACGGATTAGCCAAGGGATGGCGTTTATTTTATCCCTTAAAATATCGGAAAAATATTCGTATTATATTTTACCCGGGGTATTGGCGTAATAAAAGTTTTTAATAACGGGATCTTAAATAAGGGAGGATTAAAAGGCGATCGCTCGGCTCCTTATTTATATGGTAAGGTTTAAACTTCGTTGGCGCTTTTGGGTATTTCTATTTTCGAAAATTATTTTTAAACCTAAGGCCTATTTATAAGGCGTTTTTTGCTTTCCTTTACCGTAATAATATTTTGGCAAAAAAGCCTTCGCCGCGCCTTACCTTAAAAATATAATATAATAAATTTAAATGGTGGAATAATTTTTTAAAAAAATAAAATAATTTATAAAAAATAAAAAAGATTATAGGAGTTAGGATTTAAATAGGTTTTAAAAGGGTAATGTAATATAGGATTATTTTTCCTTAGCCTTAGGCTTGGAGAATTATAAACGGTCCCTTAAAATTAAAAATAATAGTAATGGTAATATCTTTTAGGCCTTTTAAGCGTAATCGTGGGATTTTTATAATTCGAAATAGGGAACCTATATAATTTCCTTAATAATTACCTTTTTATTTTCCGGGTATTAATGTTATTCTTCCGGGGCCCCAATAAGTTTTATTTCTCGCGTTCCGCGCCTTATGTTAAAAGATTTTAGGCTTTATAGGCACACCGCTTTACCGTTTTCCTTAATCGCCTTACCCTTTATTATTAATTTACCGGCTTTTTATAAGGCGGGGCGTAATATTGGTTAATTTATTTAGGCTAAAAGGCCTTGCCTTACCTTCCCCTAAACTCCAGACCTTTTATAACTTCCTTACCGTATATTTATCCCCCCCTTTTGGCCGCTTTTTTAAGTAAAGGAAATTAAGCGTTTTCGAAGGGGGTGGGGAATTAACCATAGTTCCATAGGTGGGAGCCTAAAAGTTTGGCGTTTATAATTTATAAATTATTATAATCGCTACATTTCCCTTTAATTATAATCCGATCATAATAAAGCGTGGGACCCTTAAACCTTTCCCAAATAAGTTTGGTTTTTAAAATCTTTTTTTCCTTTTTTCTGGTAAGATTTATAAAGGATTACCCTTATACCAAATTCCTTAAAAGGGGATCGATTTTAATTTAAACGGGCGATTTATATTTTTTTAAATCTTTTAGGGGATATTTCCCCTGGTATCCATTAAATCGGGTACGGGGTTTAATATTAATAATAAAAAATAAAACTTAATTTAAAAAATGGTGGGGGTTAGGCTTTTATTCGAAAAACGATTTAATGGTTATAAAAAACGGTATCCATTTTCCCCTATATTTTAAAACGCTTAATGGTTTTAATCCTTTTTTCTTTTTATGCCCTTTAAAAAGCGGTAAAGGTACTTTATAATTCCTGTTTTTTACTTACGGGGTCTTAGCCGGGATTACACGAATTGTTTTTCCGCCATGCAGTTTTTGGGATCCTTTATAATCGTAATAAGCCCCTATAAATTAGGCCCGGTTATTATATACTTCCTCCTGCCTATAAATAGGATATTAATATTATTTAATTCTGCCTGCTTTTTCCCAAATCGGTTTAAAATGCCTCCGTAATCTCCACCTTAATATTATTATCCCTTTAACCGGAATTATATAAATTATCCTTCCGCTATATAATTTTTGGGATTTTTTTTATAACCGTAGGTAAGGTTATAATACGGGCCAATTTAAGGGCGCCTTATTTAACCCCTAAGTTTCCGCGGTAGCTTTAACCAACCCTAATTATCCCTTTTTCTTAAAACTTTTTTTAATAATATAAAGGCATTCCTACTGCTTTTCCCTTTATTTTAAGTTTAACCGGAATTGCGTAAATTGCCCCTCCGTTATATAATTTTTGGGATTCTTTATAATCGTAATACCCTCGGAGTTTAAGCTAGGCTTATAAAAATATTCCTTCCATTTAAAAATAAAATTATAATCCTGCTTTTCTTTATACGCATTAACACTTTTAATAATCCCTTCCTTTATTCCTTTTATAGCCGAGCAAATAAAGGCTTTTTTTATTATATTACGCCTTAGCTTTACGCCGGACTTCCGTAATATAATGGGGGTTTAATTATTTATTAGCCTTTATTATTTTATTTATAAGGGTATAATAAGGGTATACAGTTTTGCTTAATATTCGAAGCCCAATCCTTTTTAACCTTTTTATTATAATTATATACGCATTTTTAACCAGTATTAGGCCTATTCCGGAATCGAATTCCTATTATTTAATTTTAGCCCTTATAAATTTGCAATATTACCAGGCTAATCTTATAACGCCGCAAAACTTCCGCATTATTTTTCTTTTTCGAAAATATATTCCCTGGTTTTTTCGTAATAATAAATCGTTTAAAATATAGGTGATTGGGTTCCGAAAGGCTTTTAAGCTCCGTATATTATATAGGTTTACCCAGTTTTACTTATTATTACCCTTAATTTATTATGCTTACTTTATTCTGGGAGCAATTAATTTTTAGCCGGATATTACGTTTTTATTACCGTGGGAAAAAAACTGCCCCCCTTAAAAAATTCAATTTGCGCAATTTTTTAGGTTTTTATAATATAATATACTGGTCGGTTTTTAATTTTATTATAATATAGGTATCCGCTTTCGCTTTTTATAATATAAATATTACGAACTTTTTATTAATATACCGTAAAAGGGTTCTTCCACCTTAATATAATAATTTCCGCGGATTTTTATTTACGTTTATTAATATAATTCCGTATAATATTATTCCCTAATTATAATTATTAATTTAAATTAATTAGGGGAAAAAAATAGTAAAGGAATTCCTTAAATTTTAATCCTAAAAAACGCAGGCTTATTACTAAGATTTAAGTTCGTGAATCCTGGTTAAACCTTTAAAAAATATAACGGGGAATAGGTTTAATAATCTTATTATATGGTCGGTGTTTAAAACCA
>JAKWBI020000898.1:0-16664 GCA_022664585.2 Zalerion maritima
TTAATCGAATTATAAGGGCTTTTTATATTTTCCTAAAAACCTTTATTCCCTGGGAATAAATATTACGGAGTATTTTTCCATATTTTTTTTCCAGGGTTAGGTTTATAATAATAATAATATAATTGCTCCCTTTTATTTCGAACTTCTCGATTAATATATTGCGCTTTTTATTATAATACTATTTCCAGCCTATTATTATAATAAAAGGTATTCCTAATATTACTTTTAACGCCCCTTTTTAATTTTCTTTTAATATAAAAAAGTTCTATATAATATATTTAAATTTTAAAAAAATATATACCTATTACCGTATAACCAAGGTTAAATTGGTTTTTTGGCCATTATAACCGGAAAACGCAATTCGTGCCTGGTAAACCTTAAAGCCGTTTTTTTAGGCGTAAGTTTATTTTAAAATATTGGCTTTCGCGTTTATATTTATAATAACCTTGGCCAGCTTATTTTTTGGCCCTTTTATACGTGTTAATAAGCACGGGCTCGGGTAAAGGAAAAAGAGGATTATTAAGGGGATTAATACTAATGGGTTAAAAATATTAATTAAATAAAAAATTGCCTTTTTTCCCTTTAATATTACCGTTTTTAGGCCTTTTAGCAGGCTTATAAATAAAACCCTAAAGTTTATACGCTTATATTATTAATATAATTAAATACGTATAAGGTTTATAAACTTTAATTTCTCCGGGGGTATATTATTAATAAAGCGTATTTTTATTTTAATTATTTAATAAATATTAGGCTTATTTAAAATTACCTATGGGTATTCCTTTGGCTTTTTACCCTTATAAATAATTTTATTAATAATTTCCTCCACCCTTATTTTATTTACCAATTTTTCCTGTAAAATTATCCTTATAAATTATAATATTTATAATACTTCCGTAATTATTAACCCGTAAGGCCTTTTTATAATTTTTATAAATTATTCTTTTATTATTTTTTAAAAAATTAGGTTTGTAAACTTTAAGGGGTCCTTACGCTTATTATTTAAAGGCGCCTTTTTTTTTTCCTATATATTACGTTTTATTTTCTCCTTTATTACGCCCAATATTTCTTTATAACCAGGATTCTTTTTTTTTCCTTTGGCGCTTTTTTTTTCCCTAACCGCTTTAACCTTATCTTCCACTTTTACTCTTTTTAAAGGCCTGCCTTATTCTTTTTTAATTTTTTCCTGGTTATTATTAAAAACCGTTTACGCCGTTTTATTATAAATATTAATAATAAGGGTTTTCGCTATTATTTTCGCTTTTATATTCTTCCAGCTTTCTTATAAGTACTTTTTAATTATTACTGCCTTACTTTTTATTATAATAAATAATTAATTATTCTAAATACCATTATTTTTAGGGATTTTATAAACCTTGTTAATTAGGTTTATTTATAATTGGCGTATTTAAGGTATTTGGTCTTTTTTATTAATTAAGCCAGGCGTATTTTTTAAAAACCAGGGGTTTTTTATAATTATATTTTAAGCCTTTTATACCGGATCGTATTAATCCTTAGGCATTTTTATTTATTTATAATACCGTAGGAATATTATTTTTATTAATACTTTTTCCGTAATTATATTATTAAATATTTTAATAAACCAGGTATTATATTTATTTTTTTCGAAGTTTTATCCTGGTATTTAATAAAAGGGATATTTATAAAGGATTTTATTAATTCGATCCTAAATATTTTATAAATAATTATATAATATATGGTTATTTTTTAAATATTAATAATATTTTATTATTTTAATTTGGTATTAGGGCCTTTTATTAAAACTGGTTATTAATATAAGGAATACTTATACCTTTAAAATTTCCAAAGGGATTATATTAATTTTTTAAAAAGATTCGGCCTAAATATAATAAAATTCTTATATATGGTCCCGTCCAGTTTAATAAATTTAATTAGGATTATACTTATAATGGTTTTTATATTAAGGCTTATTTTCCCTAATTTTATTATTATCCAATACCAGTTTTACTTTTTCGCCTATTTTTTAATTTAATAATGTATATATATTAATCACGCTTAAAATATTTAACTTTTTAATTAAATTTTATTTAATTATTTTGGGCAAATTTAATCGGTTTATAAGTACTTTATCGCTTTTTTATGGTCGAAGCGCGGGCGGTAAATCGCGGGGGTCGGTCTGGTTCCTTTAGGCCATTTTGGTTAAATCGTATTGGTTGGTTTATTAAAACTAAGGGTCGATGGGATTGCGCGTGGCTTCCTTAACGCGGGCGGTGGTCCCTCTTTTTTCCTATTGGAATTTATTTCTAAATAAATTTATTATTTTCTTATAGTAATTTAAAAACGCTTTAAGCTTTTAAAGAAATTCCTCGTGGGTTTTAAGGTATAAATCGTTATTTATAATCCTTATAAAACTATATAATTAAGCCCATAATATATTATTAAAAGCGTTTAGGAACGCGTTCGATAAAATAAAATAATATTATTAATATAACCCGTATGGTTTTCTTTATATTAAATAAGCCGGCGTTTCCACCCCATAATATATAACCATTATTAATTAATATTTTTCGTAGGCCAATTTTAATAAGCGAAGCGCTTTAGGTTTACCATATTACGGTCTTTTTAAAAGGTATCCCTATTTACGAATTCCGTTTTTAAGGCCTTTTTTGCTTTAATTTATATTTTTCCTATAATAAGCGATTCGACTGGTTCGGCGTAAATATTAATATAATATTATATAATATAATTTATTTTTTACGTATTATTTATAAATATTGCCTGTTTAAATATTTAATCTAATTAATACGTATATTAAAAAATATTATTTCCCTTAAATATTACGCTCCCTTATATACCAGGAAGCGGTAACGGTAATCGGACCATAATATACTCGTTTATTTTATAGGGATTATATTAATTAATATTGGATATTATTTTTACGAATTGGCCGGGGGATAATGTTCGTTTTATTTTTTAAAATATTAAAAAAATATTCGTATTATATTTTGCCCGGGGTATTGGTATAATAAAAGTTCTTAATAATAAAATCTTAAGCGAGGGAGGGTTAGGAGGTAATCGCTCGGCTCCTTATTTATGTGGTAAGGTTTAAGCTTTATTAGCGCTTTTGGGTGTTTTTACTTTTAAAAATCGTTTTTAGGCCTAAGGCCTATTTATAAGGTGTTTTTTACTTTCCTTTACCGTAATAATATTTTAGTAAAAAAACCTTTGCCGCGCCTTACCTTAAAAATATAATATAATAAATTTAAATGGTGGAATAATTTTTTAAAAAATAAAATAATTTATAAAAAATGGAAAAAATTATAAAAGTTAGGATTTAAACAGGTTTTTAAAGAATAATATAATATAGGATTATTTTTCCTTAACCGTAGGTTAAAGAATTATAAACGGTCCCTTAAAATTAAAAATAATGGTGGTAATAATACTTTTTAGGCCTTTTAAGCATAATTATAGGATTTTTATAATTTAAAGCAGGGAATTTATATAATTTCCTTAATAATTACCTTCCCATTTTCCGGGTATTAATATTATCCTTTCGGGGCCCTAATAGGTCTTATCCCTCGCGTCCCGCGCCTTACGTTCAAAAGCTTTAGGCTTTATAGGTATACCGCTTTACCGTTTTCCTTAATCGCCTTACCCTTTATTATTAATTAATCCGCTTTTAGTAATTATTAATTTACCGGCTTTTTATAAGGCCGGGCGTAATATTAATTAGTTTATTTAAATTAAAAGGCCTCGCCTTACCTTCCCCTAAGCTTTAAACCTTCCATAATTTCCTTACCGTATATTTATCCCCCCCTTTGGCCGCTTTTTTAGGTAAAAGAAATTAGGCGCCCTTAAAGGGGGGTGGGGAATTAACCATAGTTCCATGGATAAAAGCCTAAAAGTTTAGCGTTTATAATTTATAAATTATTATAATCGCCATATTTCCCTTTAATTACGGTCCGATTATAATAAAGCGTGGGACCCCTAAACTTTTCCCAAATAAGTTTGATTTTCGAATTTTTTTTTTTTTTTGGTAAGGCCTATATAGGATTACCCTTATATTAAATTCCTTAGGAGGGGATCGACCTTAGTTTAAACGGGCGATTTATATTTTTCCAAACCCTTTAAGGGATATTTCCCCTAATATTTATTAAATCGGGCACGGGGTTTAATATTAATAATAAAAAGTAAAATTTAATTTAGGAAACGGTGGGGGTTAGGCCTTTATTTAAAAAATAATTTAATAATTATAAAAAATAATATCCATTTTGCCTTATATTTTAAAGCGCTTGGTGGCTTTAATCCTTCCTTTTTCTTATACCCTTTAAAAAGCGGCCAAAATATTCCATAATTCCTATTTTTTATTTACGGGGTTTTAGCCGGGATTATATAAATTATCCTTTTATTATATAATTTTTGGGATTTTTCGTAACCGTAATAAGCCCCTATAAACTAAGCCCGATTATTATATACTCCCTTTTATTTATAAATAAAATATTAATATTATTTAATTTTGCCTATTTTTTCCCAAATCGGTTTAAAATACCTTCGTAATCTCCACCTTAATATTATTATCCCCTTAACCGGAATTATATAAATTATCCCTCCGCCATATAATTTTTGGGATTTTTTTTATAATCGTAGGTAGGATTATAATACGGGCCAATTTAGGGGCGCCTTATTTAGCCCCTAAATTTTTGCGGTAACTTTAACCAGCCCTAATTATCCCTTCTCCTTAGAACTTTTTTTAATAATATAAGGATATTCCTATTACTTTTCCCCTTATTTTAAGTTTAACCGGAATTATATAAATCGCCTTTCCGCCACGTAATTTTTGGGATTCTTTATAATCGTAATACCCTTAAAGCTTAAACTAGGCTTATAAAAATATTCCTTCCATTTAAAAATAGGATTATAATCCTGCTTTTTTTTATACGCATTAATACTTTTAATAATCCCTTGCTTTATTTTTTTTATAATCGAGTAAATAAAGGCTTTTTTATTATATTACGCCTTAATTTTACGCCGGACTTTCGTAATATAATAGGGGTTTAATTATTTATTAACCTTTATTATTTTATTTATAAGGTTATAATAAAGGTATATAATTTTACTTAATATTTAAAGCCCAGTCCTTTTTTAACTTTCCCACCGCGATTATATACGCGTTTTTAACCGGTACCGGGCCCATTTCGAAATCGAATTCCCATTATTTGGCTTTGGCCTTTATAGGTTTATAATATTGCTAAGGTAATCCTATAGCGCCGTAAAGATTCCGCATTATTTTTTCTTTTTAAAAACGTATGCCCTAATTTTTCCGTAATAATAAATTATTTAAAATATAAATAATTAATTTCCGAAAGGCTTTTAAGCTCCGTATATTATATAAGTCTGCCCAGCTTTACCTATTACTACCCTTAATTTATTATACTTACTTTATTCTAAGGGTAATTAATTTTTAGCCGGATATTATACTTTTACCACCGTGGGAAAAAAACTGCCCCCCTTAAAAAATACAGCTTGCGCAATTTTTTAAATTTTTATAACGCAATATATTAATCGGTTTTTAATTTTATTATAATATAAATATCCGCTTTCGCTTTTTATAATATAAATATTACGAACTTTTTACCGGTATTCCGTAAAAGGGTTTTTCTACCTTAATATAATAATTTCCGCGGATTCCTATTTATACTTATTAATATATTTCCGTATAATATTATTCCCTAATTATAACCATTAACCCAAGTTAATTAGGGGGAGAAAATAATAAAGGAATGCCTTAAATTTTAATTTTAAAAAACGTAGGCTTATTATTAAAACTTAAATTTATAAACCCTGGTTAAACTTTTAAAAAATATAACGGGGAATAGGTTTAATAATCTTATTATATGGTCGGTATTTAAAATTAAATTATTTGGTTTGGTTAAACCTCCAGTTACCTATTTAGGAGTAATAATACTCCAGAAAATATAAAATAATCCTGTACAGAATTATTCCTAAATAATAATATAATATTTGGGGGAAAATATAATATATTAAATAATAATTATATTTCTATAACCAAATTTCTGCCGCCATGGTTTATTGCCCTCCCAGAAGTCCCACAAGTCCCGGGGGTCCTCCTGGCTTTTTATATAATCCTATGCGGGATTATTCCAGGGCTTTAAACTAATTATTTAAGCAATCGCGCCGGGCGCCGGTCTTTAATACAAATGCAGCGGGGGATACCTCCGGCACCGCTACACCATCCTTTTAAAAAAGTATTTATTACCAATATAATTTAACCATAACCTTTTTTATAATATAATAATATTAACACTGGTTAAATTATAATTACTTTTTAAAGAATTCTTATTACCTTTACCTAATCGCTCTCCTATATAAAAGGTATATTTTTTCTTTATAATTTGGTAAGGGGTTTTAAAATTTATGTATAATCCTTAACCTAAATTCGATAATAAACCATAATATTTAAAAAGGATTTTATATCCGTAATATTTAAACATTTTTTCCATTCCCGTATTTTAATAATCTTTACTTTTTCTGGTATACGGCCATTCGTATTATAAACATAACCGATAATTATATATAATACCTTATATTATTATAATTCTTTTCCATTAATCGTATATCCTAATAATTCCATATTAATTGGAACCTTATTTATATTAAATAAATATTTTACCATAAAACATTATACGCCTAAAATTACGGGTATTTTTTTACCATTATATATAATTATAGGTCCTTTAATAATTATATTATCCAGGATTACTCGATATATATTAAAATATAATTTACCCAAAATTTATTAAATTATTCGTAGAAATTATATAATAAAATTGGTTACTCCTTACGGTAATATATATATTTATAATAATCCGATTACCATTATAAAAATCATAAAATCCCTTAACTTTTAATTTAATGGTACTTAATCGTATCCGTTAAAAAAATTAAAAAAGGATAATATTTTATTTATACCAAAGTTTTTAAAGTACTCCTTTATACCAGGGGGAATAAACGCATCTTATATGGTTTCCTTATTAATTTTCATTATTAAATTAATTAATTTAAATACTCTATTTTTTTTACCTACCAACAATCAAGGGTTTCGGTACGGTATATAACTCTTTTTTAAAATCCCTCGATTTAAGTATTCTTTTAATATTTTAATTACCTTGGTCCTTAAAGCTTTTAATATTAAGATCGATAACGCTTACCATACCTTATTCCTTATTATTTTTAATATTTATAGGGGTGTAATAAATTTTCGGATTAATTTATAATCCGGAAAATCCCATATTAAAATTATTTCCCTATTCTTTAATATCCGAGCGAATACTTATTTTTTTTTTCGTTAAAAACTTCGCATTTTTATAAAATATATTTTAATCTTCTATTTATTAATTTTATTCCGATCATTAAATTAAAAAACTTTAATATAAGGTTAAGGAAATACTTTTTAAATATTAGGTCTTTTATTTTATATTATATTTTTTCCTATACCTTTCGCCTTTAATCTGGATTACCTTTAAGTGTAAATCCATTTAAGGGTATATTATTTTTCGGATAAATTTTATTAATTTTTAATTTATTTATAATATTTATTTTTAAATAATTTCTCGTTTAAATATTAAGGTTCTCGATTTTCCTTCCCAAAGTTTTTTATATTTATTAATATTAAATCTTATTTTCTTTATATAAATATTATATAAAAATATCTCTTAATTTTAAGTATAAAATTAACTTTATTATATTTTTAACCATAATTTGGTTTATTAAATAAATATTATATCCTTTTAAATTATATAATAAAAAAACTTTCGCCTTATTATTACCAATCCCCACTTTTTTAAGGCTAATAATTATTATTTTAATTATTTTACCTTTCCCGTAATAATTAAAACTTTAATTAATCCTTCCTGAAAATAAAGCGTATACCTAATCCCAGGTGATTCTTTTATCTTTTCGAACCATAATAGGATTTTAATAATAAATGGTATTTTTAATATATATTACCGGGAATTTAAATCGATATCCGTAATAAAAAACATTATCCTAATCTTATACTTATTTCCTAAATAAATATCTATTATGGTTTTTTTAATAAATTAATATAATCTATTAATATTAAATATTTTATAAATAATCGAATAAATTAAAAGAATTAATCCGTATTTTTCGGCCAATTTAAATAATATAATATTATAAAATGCTCCCGTATTTATAAACGTATAATAAACTGGAAATATAATATATCCGTAATATATTGGGATTTATAATACTTTTAATATATTTCCTAATTATATTTAATATAATTTATATAAAAATTCTTTTTATCCATCTTTTAAATATAAAATTTGCTTAATATTATTAATATTTATCCTAATAAGTTTACAAAATCCTTTTATTTTAGAGAAAATATTTTCGTCTTATTCCTTATTATTATCGAATATTAATCCTATTTTTAATCCTCCGATTTTATTTTTAAAGTTTATTTCCATTATAATAAAGTTTTCTTAAATATCCACCTTTTTTATTTTAACGATTTATATAATATATAATCCTATAACCTTTAATAAACAATTGGGTAATTCTTTTGCCCAAGTAGTGTTCTTTTATACGTATTAAAAAACTAATAATTAAATAATCGGTGGGTAAAAATTTTTTATACTTATTTTTTTTCCTTTAGGATTTTCCTTATTATTAAAAGCCATTCTTTTTCGATTATTTTTTATTTTTTTTTATCGATAACTATTATTCGATTTTATTATTTTGGGGATAAGAAAGGTCGCTTAGGATTTAATTATTTTCGATATTAAAAATAGGCCATAGCCATTTTCCTTTACGTATTTTCTTATAAAGCGGACAATGGTCGATTTTATTTAGGCGCTTTAAATATTTTTAAATTTAAATCCTAATTTTGATAATAATCTTTTAATTTCTTAAAGGTCCTATACCCTTTTTGCCTGGCTATACTTTCCTTTATTATATCTGGGTTTAATATATGGACTTTAATAAGGGTTATATTTTCCATTATTAATTTATTATACTTTGGGTATTTTTTTTTTAAATTTTTAAAAAACTATTATTAATAAAATCTCGTTGGTTTGGAATACGCTTAGCGGATAATTAGGCTTAATATAAAGTGCCTAATTTAGGTTTTTTATAAAGCCCTATGGGATGTCTTCTTTTACAGGGGACTTTTTAAATTTTTTAATATATTTGGCTTTTAGAAAAGTTTATCCATAAATTTGGCCGGCTTCGTATAACCATATAAAAATAATAGGTTTTATTCCGATTTTTTTATATATCCTAATAATTCAGTATTTATTAATAAAAATGCGAAATCCTATTATATTTAATAACTCCGGTGTATAAATATTCCCCTTAATATTTACTTTCCACGAATTATATAATATCCCAACCTTTTAATATATTTTATTAGCTGTATTATTAATAATCGTTTTATAAAAGTCCATTCGATGGCCGATTTTAAAATAATATTTATAATACTTTTCTTTTAAGGGTACTATTTTAATCGGTATATTTCCTATAATTAAAATTCCAACCTTTACGTCGAAATTATTCGTTAATAATAAGAATAATAAAAAGTATAATAAATCTAATAAATCCTGGGTTTTTTCCAGATTATCCGTTATTATATAGGCGTTTATTTAAATTTTATAAAATTCTTTAATCTTCCTCGAAGTTTTATCCTTTAAAAAAAGATTTTTCCCTAAATTTATAAAATGCCGGTTAATTACTTATTAAACTTATTTTTCTATATATTTTCATAAATCCTTAATATTATAAATGCCTAATTTTTTTATAATTATATTTAAACTTTTATCCTTTAATCCAGTATACGTGTTTAAAAAATATATCGATTTTATTTTCTTTTTACTTTTACTCCTTAAACTTATCGATTATTTATTCTTTTATTAAAATATAAAATAACGATTATAATTTCCCGGTAATATTCCTATATAATATATTCGCTCTTTTTTATTTATTTTAGGCTTAATTAAATAAGCGTCGTTTATTTTATTAATTTTCTTATATTATATAATTGCTCGGTTATATAGGTTTTAAAGGTAATCCATAATATTTATTAGTTTATTTGCCTTATAAAAATTATTAATATTTTTTATATCCAGCTTTTTTATAAGTTTTCCCAATATATTATATAAGATAGGTTTTAGGAAATAATTCGCGGAATCCTTTAAAAATCCTTTATTTTTTATTTTTATTAAAATCGCTCGCCAATTATTAAAATATTATTAGATTAATTCGTAGGTAAGGTCGATTTAAAAGTTTTATAAATTTATATACTTTTTTTAAAAATTTTAATATAAAAATTTATTTTAAAAAATACATCGTTTTATTATTAATATTAATAATTCTCCGTAATCCGCCTTTATATTCTTTAAATCCATAATTCTTTTTTCCACCTTATTATAATAATAATTTAATAAATAAAGTATCCGTACTATTATTTTTAAATTTATATTTATTATGGCCTGGTAATATTTAATAAATTATAATATTATATTTTAATCCTTAAAATATTTTAAACCTTCCTTTTTTAATTTAGGTTTTTTACTTTTTTAAAAGCATATTATTTAGGGAAATATTTTAAAAATCTGGTGAAATTTTACGGCTTTTTTAAATTTAGGTATATATCCTTAAACTTTTTTATCGATTATTGGAATATATATTTATATATAACCTATATTATATGCCAGTAATTATCTTAATCTTTTATTATTATTAGCCCTATTATTATTATATTATTCGGATCGCTAAATCTCGATAATTTACCCCTACCGATTTATTTACGCGATCTTCTCCCTTAATAACGGGATTTAAATCTTTCCCGGTCGCTTAAATAAAATAAGGGTACGGAATTATTCCCAGTATTTCGGAATCGATTAAAAGCTTTTTTTTCCTTGGTTTGGATAATAATTTAAAATGGATTTTAAAATAATTTGGGATCGCCTTATACCGGAATAGGTAATCGGCACTTTTTTCCCTTTTTTAAATTAAGATTAAAAAATATTTTGCGCTTTCCTTTTATATATTTAGGCTTCGGTTTTTAAAAAATTTCCGTCGAAGGTTTTGGCTTTAAATCCTTTTCCTTCTTTAAAGATTATAATTTAAACTTTATACCTTAACCTTTAGGTATGCTTAATATATTACCGAATGGATTTTATAAAAGGTATAATAATATAATTTAGGGTAATAAGGCCTTTATATTAATTAAAATCTAATTTATTATATAAATTTAATCTTTTTTTAAAACTTTCCTTTTTTTATTATAATATTTATTATAAAATATTAAAAATAACTTTTTTCCTCCTTTTTATTAGTTCGCTTGAACAGGAGAAATTTTTAACCCCTTTTTTAATATAATATAAAATAATATAATACTTTTTACCTTTTTACCTTCCCCTAATATAAGGAAAAGCTTTTAACCCCTTATTTAATTATAATTTCTTATTAAAACTAAACCCTTTTTTTAAATATTAAGATTATCCGACCTTCTTTTTTTGGAATATATATTATTTATTATTTTTTAATTCGAATAAGCCTAATCGCTTACTTTTGGGAAAGGATATAATATTGGTTTTTAAAATTATTTTACGGTTTTTTATAACCGGCTCGATATATATATACCAAATTTTTAACCCTTATTTTACTTTTTTATTAATCCAAAATAAAAAAAACTTTTTTACGCCCTATTCTAAGGCAACGTAATAATCCTTTTCTTATATTTAATACTTAAAATATATTAATATCATTTATTTTAATTTTAAACGCCCGCTTATTTAAACTTTTAAAATCCCTGAATTTTTTAAAAATAACCAAAAGGAATCCTTTATAAAGGGGGTACCAAATAAAAAATAAATAAAGGCATTTTATTATTTTTATTAATAAAGAATAAATATTTTGGTAAATCTAATAAAATAATAAGTATATAAAAAGTGAACACCTTATATTAGGGTAATGAATATTATAAGAAAGAATATTATTATTATTTTTATAAAATGCCAAGAGTTTAATCCTTATATAGGCATACGCCCATAAATAAGGAAATCTCTTATTATTTTAATCTACTTATTATTAAGGAAAAACTAAAAACTAATAACAACCCTACATAAAGTGTAGCGGGGAGTAGGTCTGATAACCTCGCTGCATTGTCGGTGTTTAAAACCAAGCTGTTTGGTTTGGTTAAACCTTTAATTACCTATTTAGGAGTGGTAACACTTCAAAAAATATAAAATAATCCTATATAAAATTATTCCTAAATAATAATATATTATTTAAGGGAAAATATAATATATTAAATAATAATTATATTTTTATAACCAAGTTTTTACCGCCATGGTTTATTACCCTTTTAAAAATCCCATAAGTTCCGGGGGTCCTTCTGGCTTTTTATATAATCCTATACAGGATTATTTTAGGGCTTTAAATTAATTATTTAAATAATTATACCGGGCGCCGGTCTTTGGTATAAATATAATAGGGGATACCTCCGATATTATTATATTTTACTAATTTATAATAAAAAACCGCGCCCCGCGGTTCGAAAAACTTTAGGAAAAGTTTCCTGGTTTTTATTAATATTACCGATTTATCCGCTTTTTTACCTTTTATATATTATTAATTACTTTTTTATAATAATTACGGGTTCCCTTTTTTATTTTATTATAATTAAATAGGGCTATATAATTTTATTCTTATAGATTTTATTACGCCCTAACCTTTATTCTCCCCGGAGGGTTTATTTTAATTAATGGTATTTAAGCTTTATTTTAAAGGATTTATAAAATAAAAAATAAAATACTTATCCCCCCTTTTTATATAGTTAAAAGCCAATCGAGCTTAAAAAGCCTTTTTAATCCTTTTAAATCGGCGGCGCTGGCCATACTTAATATTATAGGCCGTATTTTTTATTTTCGCCGCCTCCCTTTTTTAAGCTTCTTTCTTCTCCTCCTTTTCCGTAATCTTTCGTTTAATATTCCTTTTAATAATAACCCACCCCGGGAAATTCTCGGTATAGGTAAATTATATATTAAATCCGGGACGGGGTAAATAATATTGAACAAAATAGGATTTAGGGTTTTTTAATCGGTGGGCCTTTTTTTTTACTAATAAACGGTATAAGGGCTTTTTAATAACCCTTTTTTTTAAATATTTCGAAATTATTATCCACCTTAATATTAAAAAACGGCCTATATTATCCTTTATACACTTACCAGTATTAATTAATATATAAAGGGAGTTAGGATTATAGCGATTATTTAAAAATAAGAGTTACGCGTGGGGAAAACGAGATTATTTTTAAGGGTGGGGATAAGGGCAGCGATTAATAATTAACGGGGGATATGCGCGTAATAAAGCGTGCGAAGGGTAAAAAAAAAAAGGAAAAGGTGCGTAATAATAATTTAAATAATTTTAACGAATTAGGCTTTTATTCCGGTAATATGTATTCTCCCCTAGGAGATTTATAAGGGCGGTTATTATCCCCTTTTCTTTTAAGGCCACCTGGCCCTTCCGCCTTCGGTATATAGGATTAATTATATAAATAAAGTTCGAATCCATATTATTTCCCGATTTTAATTTTATTATATTTTTTTGGTTTTTCGTATAAAAGTTAAACGGGTTTACCCTTTTACGAGCTGTGGAATTTACCCTAATATTAGGGAGCTTAGGGCGTATTAAAGGAGGCCTAAGGCCTATATAATTGTTAAATATATAGGAACGTATCCCGGTATTATTTATATTTATATTTAGGCTTTACTATTTTTTATTATTAATTAAATAACCCTAGGGATCGTTGCCTTTTATTATTATGCGTAAAAAAACCTTATACCGAGTAGTAATGCTGATTTTCCCTTATAATTACCCTATTTTAAAAAGGTTCCTTAATAAATTAAGGCCTATTATAAACCTTAAGTAATTTCTATAAAAGACCTTCACCTAATTTATAAAATACCTTATATAATTATTAGGCGGTGGCCCGAAGGAATATAATATATGGTTCCTTTTCCCTTTTTCCCTTATACTTAATTTTAACTCTTAAAGGCGGTACCATAACCTTTTTCCATTATCCTTTAACTTTTAAAGTATAAGGGCCTTTTTATTAATATAAACCTCCCTTTTTATTCGCGTATAAATCCATATTATTTTTATTTATAAACCATAATCCTAAGCGTTTTTAATATTATAAGGTACTGAGATCGGTAAAAGGGGTTAATTTATATAAAGATAATTATTATAAAAAGGACCTTAGGCCGGAGGCCGTATTTTTTAAATATACCCTTATTGGTTTTATTTTAAAATATCGCCGAAAACCTTATATAAACCTACCACGTATACTTTTTAAAATCCTTTCCTGCGTTTTTTAATACAAATATAATAAATATTATATTTTTATAGTAGCCTTAAATAAAGATTATTCGCGGGTTTTTTTGCCCTTTTATTATAGGATTAACCCTTACCTTTATTATATTAAATAAATTGTAATTTTTAAAGAACGGGTATTATAGGGGAATTATAAGGGCTGCCTGGTTTTTAATAATTGGCATATTTTTAGGCCCTTTTAAAAGTTTAAAATCCATAATTATAAACCTAATATTATTTACCCCATTATATATTTCGAGGTAATTTTTCTAGGTAATTAATTATTAATGGGAAAAAGATTAATTATATTTTAATAATTTAATAATATTATATATATATGCCCAAGTGTTTATAAAAAATGCTTTAGTGGTAATGGGCCTTCGAAGCCATTAATAAAAGCGATTATTCCGGTGGCGGTTAATAAGATTAAATATATCCCTAATAATTACGCTTATATTCCTTTGGGCAATTTCTTTAAGTTTGGGGTTATTTATATATAAAATATACAAGAGGATTGGCCCTCCCTAACGGGGATGGTTTTTATATAAACGCTAAGGTTTAATAAAGGCTTTTATATAAAAAATTACCTTTCGGAATAATTTAAATAAAAACTTTAATTAATATTTAGGCATTTAAACGCTGGTTTTATTCTTTAATCTTAATCCTTTAAAGCTATAATTTCCCATTATTAAAATAATACTGCTTAGGGCTTTTTTCTTTTATTAGGTAATAATAAAAAATAAAAGGTATGCTTAAATTAAAGCTTTTAAATTAAAAAGGTTAAAAAGGTATTAAATACCGGGGGTTAAATTAAAGGTAATATAAGCTTTTAAAGGGTAAGGGAATTTAAAAATAAGGAATTAAATTAAAATGAAAAATAAATTAAGCAGGATTATATTATAAAGATTTAAGGCTGGGAAATGGTATAATTAAAAAAAATCGAGGAAATATAGGGGGAAAAAAGGGGGTATTTATACTTATAAGGCTTAAATATACTGGCGTGTTTTGGGTAAACGGTAGTATTTTTTTAAGTAAATAGGTATTTCCTCGAGTATTTTTATTATTACCCTTTTGCCTTATTACCCTTATAACTTTTATAACTTTTATAATTATTAACGGGCCTCCCATTTTTAATCGAATAATCATATAAATATTTTGGCCCAATTTTTTTCCCTCTTTTTTTTCCTATACCTTTAATAATCCTTCCTCCTATATACTTTTTATCGGTACCTTTTTTTTCCCTATAATGCTTTTTTTTTATATATTCCTTACTTTTTTCCCTTCCTTTAAGCCCTTTTTCCCTTAAACATTTATTCCCTTTATTACCCCTTTTTCTTAATTTACTCCCTAATTCTTTTAAAATATATCCCATTTAAACCAGAATAATAATAAAAAGGCTTATAGGGGGCTCCTTAACCTTTTAGCTTTTATTCGGCGTTTATTAATGGCCAATAGGCCTTTTGGTCTTTCCAAACCTACTTTACCTATAAGCCAGCCTTTTTTTTTTTTTACACCTTATTATATAACCTTTATTTTCCCTTGCCCTTGTACTTTTTCTCCTTTTATAAAAGGGCCCGGGGCTTATATTATAAAGAACCGCATTCGGATTATTAAGCGTTTTATTTATAATTAGGCGGCATTTTTAATTAACGTTATTTTTATTATTACCCGAAGCCCTTTTTTAGGTATATTTTTTCCAAATTATTAATTTTATATAAGGCTATTTAGTTTTAATTTCCCTGGTAATTATTCCTGCTTTTTTTCTTTTACCGGTTAAGCCACGAGGCCATATTAATCGGGTACTTTAAAACCTAATTATTAATTTTAACGGCTTTGCTCGGCTCCCTTTATCCCCCCTATTACCTCGTACTTTTTATTAATTTAACCTTATATAATAAACCAGCCCGGGCCTTTTCTCCCAGGGTTTATTTAGGAAATCCTTTTTTACCTTTTTTTTTAATTTAATCCCCCTAAGTTAACCACCCTAATATACGGTTACGGTTTTTAAAATTAAAATGCCTTTTAAGCACGATGCCGTTTAGGCCTTTTAATTTGGTATTTTTTCGCCGAAATTATCCTCGAGCCTTATTAAAAGGACCCGGTTTAAGCCGGTTTTTAATTTCGTTTATAAGGTTTATTCTACCTTCGTACCCTTTCCATTTTTACCTCCTAAGGCTAAGCAGGATTAATTAATATCCGGTACTTCCACGCAGGAAGTAAGGTGTGGGAATACGTAGTATCCGCCACACATATCGTGAAAA
>JAKWBI020000899.1:0-16521 GCA_022664585.2 Zalerion maritima
CAGTTAATTTTAAAAATAATATAAATAATGCAAATAAAATCGTAAAAATGTAAGGAAAGCTGGAATAAAAGGATAATTATTTAAATAGTATCTTTCTTATTTTTATTCATTTTTATTTAATTTATTCGGGCCGATGCGGCCTGGAGTGCATTTGCGAAAAGCTATATAATAATGTGGTTGGGCATATGGTCCGCACGCCCCACCCGCCTTACGATTCCGACCATAGTAAATTTTAAAAATAATATTAAAAACGCAAATAAAATCGTAAAAGTAAATAAAAATATGCTTTATATAGCGAAACTCCTAATACACCGTTTTATAAATTCGAATTTTATTCATTCCCTTTATTATAATGGATGCGGGCAAGTATATATTTGTGAAACAGTAAATGCATAGACGTTTTATTATTGGTCGTATAGGGCTTAAACCATATAAAAAAACCATATTAAATATATTTCTAAATTTACTAATAAGCTTATAGCTTTTTTTTGGAGTTACTAATAAGGGTTTTTAAATATTATAAAATAATCAGAATAAGTTATTTAATATACCTATATTAGTAAATATACCTGCAAATCATTAAAAAGTGGTTTTTCGCCTAATTAGGAAGGACTCCACACTTTTCACCTTTTAAGCCACTTCCCCCCTATAACTTTCAGTAATCCCTTACGGGCTTAATGATTTTAAAAAGCGAATACTTCGCTCGCTTACGCTCACTACGTATTCCCAATTAAGGTGGAGATTACGGAGGTATTTTAAACCGATTTGGGAAAAAGTAGGTAAAGTTAAATAATATTAATATTTTATTTATAGGCAGGAGGAAATATATAATAACCGGGCTTGGTTTATAGGGGCTTATTACGATTATAAAAAATCCTAAAAATTATATGGCGGAAGGACGATTCGTATAATCCCGGTTAAAATCCCGTAAGCAAAAAATAGGAATTATAAAATACCTTTACCGTTCCTTAAAGAGTATAAAAAAAAGAAAGGATTAAAATTACCAAACTTTTTAAAATATAGGGGAAAATGGATACCGTTTTTTATAATTATTAAATTGTTTTTCGAATAAAGGCCTAACCCCCACCGTTTTTTAGGTTAAGTTGGGCTTTTTATTATTAATATTAAACCCCGTGCCCGATTTAATAAATACCAGGGGAAATATCCCTTAAAGGGCTTGAAAAAATATAAATCGCCCGTCTAAATTAAGGTCGATCCCCTTTTAAAGAATTTGGTATAAGGGTAATCCTGTATAGGCCTTATTAAAAGAAAAAAAAAGATTTCGAGAATTAAACTTATTTAGGAAAAGATTAGGGGTTTTATATTTTATTATAATCGGACCGTAATTAAAGGAAAATATGGCGATTATAATAATTTATGGATTATAAACGCTAGACTTTTAGGCTTCCATTTATGGAATTATGGTTAATTTCCCACCCCCTCCGAGGGCGCCTAATTTTCTTTATATAAAAAAGCGGCCAAAGGGGGGGGATAAATATACGGTAAGGAAATTATGGAAGGTTTAAAGTTTAGGGGAAGGTTAGGCGAGGCCTTTTAGTTTAAATAAGTTAGCCAATATTACGCCCGGCCTTATAAAAAGCCGGCAAATTAATAATTATTAGAAGCGGACCAATTAATAATAAGGGGTAAGGTAATTAAGGAGAATGGTAAAGCGGTATACCTATAAAGCTTAAGATTTTTTAGCGTAAGGCGCGGGATATAAGGGATAAAACTTATTGGGGCCTCGGAAGAATAGTATTAATACCCGGAAAATGGGAAGGTAATTATTAAGAAGATTATATAGGTTTCCTACTTTAAATTATAAAATCCTATAATTACGTTTAAAAGGCCTAAAAAGTATTATTATTATTATTATTTTTAAGTATAAGGGACCGTTTACGATTTTTAAGCCTAAGATTAAGGAAAAATAATCCTGTATTATATTACCCCTTAAAAACCTGTTTAAATCCTAATTCCTATAATCTTTTTTATTTTTTATAAATTATTTTATTTTTTAAAAAGTTATTCCACCATTTAAATTTATTATATTATATTTTTAAGGTAAGGTGCGGCGAAGGCTTTTTGACCAGAATATTATTACGGTAAAGGAAGATAAAAAATGCCTTATAAATAGGCCTTAGGTTTAAAAACGATTTTCGAAAGCGGAAATACCCGAAAGCGTTAATAAAGCTTAAACCTTACCACATAAATAAAAAGCCGAGCGATTATTTTTTAACCCTTTCTCGTTTAAAATCCCGCTATTAAGAATTTATATTACCCTAATACCCCGGGCGAAATATAATACGAATATTTTTCCAATATTTTAAAGGATAAAACGAATATTATCCCCCGGCCAATTTATAAAAGTAATATTTAATATTGGTTAATATAATGTTTATAAAATAAATTAATATATTATGGTTCGATTACCGTTGCCGTTTTTTAAAATATAAGGAAGCGTAATATTTAGGGAAAACGATATTTTTTAATATACGCATTAATTAAATTAAATATTTAAATAGGTAATATTTATAAGCGATATATAAAAAATAAATTACGCTATATAATATTATATTAACACTTATACTAAACCAATCGAATCGCTTATAATAGGAAAAATATGGATTAAAATAAAAGAGGCCTTAAAAATAAAATTTACAAATAGGGATATTTTTTAAAAAGGCCGTAATATGGTAAACCTAAAGCGCTTCGCCTATTAAAATTGGCCTAAAAAAAGCATTAATTAATAATGGTTATATATCGCGGGGTAGAAACGCCGGCTTATTTAATATAAAAAAAACCATACGGGTTATATTAATAATATTATTTTATCGAACGTATTTTTAAACGCCTTCGATAATATATCGTGGGCTTAATTATATAATTTTACAGGGATTATAAATAATACCCTATGCCTCGGAACCTATAAAGAATTTCTTTAAAAGCTTAAAACGTTCTTGGATTAGCGTAAAAAGATAATAAAGCTGTTCGGAAATAAGTTTTAATAGGAAAAAAGAGGGACCACCGCCCGCGCTAAGGAAGCCGCGCGTAACCCTATTAACCCCCAGTCCTAATAAGCCAACCAATATAATATAACCAAAATGGCCCAAAGGAATTAAACCGACCCCCGCGATTTACCGCCCGCGCTTTAATTATAAAAAAGCGATAAAATATTTATTAACCGATTAGTCCTACCTAAAATAATTAAATAAAACCTAGTTAAAAAGCTAAATATTTTAAACGTGGCTAATATATATATATTATTAAATTAAAAAAATAGGCGAAAAAGTGAAGCTGGTATTAGATAATGGTAAAATTAGGGAAAATAAGCCTTAATATAAAAACCATTATAAGTATAATTTTAATTAAACCTATTAAATTAAACGGGATTGTATACGAGAACTTTATTATATTTAAGCCGAATTTCCCCAGGAAATTAATATAACCCCTTTGGAGATTTTAAAGGTATAAATATTCCTTATATTAATAACCAGTTTTAATAAAAGACCGCAATACCAAATTAAGGTAATAAAATATTATTAATATTTAAAAAATAATTATATATTATATAATTACCTATGGAATATTTAAGACCGAATTAATAAAATCCTTTATAAATACCCCTTTTATCGAATACCAGGATAGGATTTTAAAAAAAGCGAATATAATACCTGGCCTATTAAAATATTTAATAATATAATTATGGAAAAAATATTAATAAGAATAATATTCCTACGGTATTATAAGTAAAAAAATATGCCTAAGGATTAATACGATTAGGTATAAAAGGCCCAGAATACGATTATTAAAAACCCCTGGTTTTTAAAAAATACGCCTAGCCTAATTAATAAAAAGGACCAGGTACCTTAAATACGCCAATTATAAATAAATTTAATCAATAAGGTTTATAAAATATTTAAGAATAATAATATTTAAAATAATTAACCATTTATTATAATAAAAGGTAAGGTAATAGCGGTTAAAAAGTACTTATAAGAAAGCTGGGAGAATATAAAAGCGGAAATAATAATAAAAACCTTTATTATTAATATTTATAATAAAACGGTATAAACGGTTTTTAATTATAATTAAAAAGGAATTAAAAAAGGATAAGGTAGGCCTTTAAAAAAATAAAAATGGAAGATAAGGTTAAAGCGATTGGGGAAAAAAAAGGCGCCAAAGGAAAGGAAAAGGATCCTGGCCACGAAAAAGTATTGGGCGCGATAAAACAGAAGATGGAACGTAATATATAGGAGGAAAAAGAGGCGCCTTTAAATAATAAGCGTAAGGATCCCTTAAAGTTTACGGACCTAGTTTTTTAAAAGGTAATGGAAGAATAATTTCTAAAGATTATAGGAAGGCCTTATGGATTAATAATTATAAAGGTATTATAAATATTATAATTTATAAGGATAATTTTATAAAAAGAATTGGTAGGTAAAATAAGGGTGGAGGAAATTATTAATAAAATTATTTATAAGGGTAAAAAACCAAAGGGATATTAATAGGTAATCCTAAATAGGCCTAATATTTACCAGGTGGTTAGAATAAAGGTACGTTTTATTAATAATATACCCCTGGAGGAATTAAAATTTACGGATTTTATATATATTTAACCATATTAATAATATAAGCGTATAAATTTTAAGGTTTTATTTATAAGCCTGCCAGGCGGCCTAAAAGCGGCAGTGCTAAAGAGAGGAGAGGCAATTTTATATTTAATTAATATTTTTAATTTATTAATATTAATCCCCTTAATAATTCCTTTTTTCCTTTACCCGAGCCCGTACTTATTAATATATATAAAAGGGCCAAAAAATAGGCTGGCCAGGGTTATTATAAATATAGGCGCGGAAATTAATATTTTAAAACGAACCTACGCTTAGGAATACGGTTTTAAGGCTTACCAAGCGTAAGTTATATTTTTTAATTATAATAGCCAGAAAATTAATTTAGCTTTAATTATACGGTAATACGTGTATATTTTTTTTAAACCTAAATATATTGCGCAGAATTTTTTTATATTAAAAGAAGATTAAAAAGGGGCGTTAAAAGTAATATTAGGAATACTTTTTATTATAATAACGGGGTGGAAATAATATTATAATAAAAAGCGTAATATATTAATCGGGGAGTTTAAAATAAAAGGGAGTAATTATATTATTATTATTATAAACCTAACCCTAAAAAAAGAATATAAAAGAATACTTCGTAATATTTATCCCTAAAAAATAAAGGTTTTTAGGAAAATATAAGAAATCCTTATAATTCGATTAATAAAAAAAGAGAGATTAATATAGGATTAGGGAAACCCCGTACTGGTAAAATCGAAATCCCTGCTTATATAATAAAAGTTTTAGATTCGAATAATAAAAAAATAATAATTTAATTTTTTATAAAAAGAGTTAAACGCCTTATAAAAAATTTAAAAAGAATATACCTATAAAGGGGTATATTAATAGGCCGTAAAAAGGGGAGAACCTTTTAAATAAAAAAGTCTGGAACGGAGAATTAAATATAAAGATTACCCTTTATTAATTAAAGGGGCAGGGGTATAGGAAATTTTATAATTACCCACGGAACCTTAATTATAAAAGAAAAGTTACCAGAAAAAGGTTGGACGTTTTTCCCGGAAAATATTATAAGGATAACGATCGGAAGTTACAAAAAAATAAAAGAAAAATACGAGATTTTATTATTAATAAGATTTTAGGCGTTAGCGGAGTTTAAGAGGTATTTCCCCTCGATAATATTAATATTATTAATATTTTTATTATATATAAGCGTATGGCGGATAAAATAAAGCCCGTGGATATTTAAGTACAATATAAAGCGGCCCCCGTAAACCCAGATTAGTATAAAAGAAAATGGGAAAAAAATAAGCCGTTAAAAGAAAATTATAATAATATTAAATAAAGCAAATATATTTGCACACGATTATTTAAGGCAGGGTATAGCGGTATTAGGCTTATATTGGAAAGGAGAAATAAGATTTTAAAATCCCTCGGGGAATTATAAAGGGAAAAATAAAGGATATTTATAAATATATTTATAAATAAAAAATAAGCGTTAATATGGTTTTGGGAATATTTAGGTAAAGTTAATCTTAATATAGCCCCTTTTTAAAAAATCGATACGGTATTTTATATAAGGTGGTAAATTAAAAGTATTTTTATTCTTAAAGCATTAATAACGGTGGTAATCGAAATACTCGAGGAGCGAAGAAAAAAGGGGGTGATTAAATTAAGCTAAGCGGTGTACCGCAACCCCTGGTTCCTAATTAAAAAGAAAAATGGGAAGTACCGTTTAATTTATTTAGCGGAAAGGTTTAATTTAATTATAATTTATAATGCTTTTATACCTTTAGTTGCCGATAAGTTTATAAAGAATATAATCTATGGCCAGCTTATTTTACTCCTGGATTTTTATTCCGAATACGATTAAATAATGCTCGATTTAAAATCCCGAGATTTTATTACTTTTATAATATTCGCCGGCCTATTTAAAATGACCACGTTTTCGCAAAAAGGAACGAATAATATTGCTTAGTTTTATAGGATTATTCTTATTATTTTCCTAGGTTTTATTTTAATAATATACAGGACATTTATCGATAATATTACGGTTAAAGGTTTTATTATTATATATAATAGGCGAGAAATTTATCCAGGGGTACGGTAATACGTGGCCGAATATATTAGGAATTTGGATTAAGTATTATTATAAAATAAATTAACCGGGATTACGATTTTTATGATTAAATTTAAATGGTGCCAGAAATTAACCGTAATAATAGGTTTTATATGCGGAACGAATGGCCGTAATCCTAAATAGGCCAAGGTTATTAAAATTAAAAAATGAACGGTTTTTAAAAATACATGAAATATTAAAAGATTTATTAATATAATGGTTTTTTACCGAATGTTTATTAAGGATTTTATTTATATTATTAAACCCTTATACGAATTTACCCGTATAGGGGTGCAGTTTATTAGGGAGGAAAAATATATAAGAGTAATAAAGATTTTTAAATAAGCCTTAATATTACCCTTAATTTTAATTAAAATTAATTACTCCCCAGAGGCAGGGCGTATTATTATTAAAGTAAATATATTAGGAACCGGATGGGGAATATGGATCGGCCAAAAGAGGAAAGGGAAGGTTTTAATGACGAGGTATAAGTTTGGCTATTAAAAAAAAGCCAAAGGAATATACTATTCGGCTAAGCTGGAATATAAGGGGCTGCTTATAGTTTTAAAACGATTACGGAATTACCTATACGGCGCGTATTTTATTTTTAAAATGGATGCGGTTAATATAATATATTAATTTAATAATAATACTATTAACCTACCCGGAGCATTTATTATTAAATGGATTATATAAATATGGTAATTCGATTTTAATATACAGTATATATTAAAAAGTAAAAACGCTATAGTAAACGCGTTATTATAAAAGCCCCTAGGACCTTTAAACGAGAAAGATAATAAATTAAAGGAAAATATTGAAAATTTTATTAATACATAATTATATATATTTAGGGTTATATAGGATTAAAGAAATATTAAGATTTTAGGAGAAGAAATATAAAGCGATAAATCCCGAAAAATAGTGTATTTTTTTATTATTTTAAAAAAACCGAGCGATATTTTTTATAAATTATTTTTTTATTAAAAAAGGAAGGCTTTAAATTATTTAATAAGGGACCAGAAATTTTGGCGCAAAACCTTAAGGGGTAAATTATAATTATAATTAGTGGTCGATAATAATTAAACCCGGAAATATATTATTTAAAATAATTATATTTACGAAGGGTATAAAGGATAAAATATTATATTTAGTTTTATTATTTAATATTATTATTAAAAAGAATAATAAAAGCAGGTATAAGAAATATTAAGAATTTGCCCAATTTATTAAAAGCGAAACCCTTAAAGGCCTAAAATACCGCTAAAGATTTTTAACCTTATTTTAACCCCCTTTTTTAAGGTTTTACTTAATATTTTTTGGATACTATTAAAGAAAGGGTATATTTGCATTATATAGGCCAGATATAATTTAATAAAATAAATTAAAGGGCGATTATTATAAAAAGCCACCGTAGGATAAATGGTTAATTTTATTTGGTAAAATATAATTTATAGGTATGGGATATATGGGAAATTGGTAATTAATAAAGGACCGGAGAACCGAGGGTTTTTGGATAAACTTATAAAGTAAATAAGCCTGGCCAAGATTATAGTATTGCTATATAATTTATAATTATAAGGGGAAATAAAATATTATTATTTAAATATTAGGGATGCGTTATTAAAATTAGGCGGTAGTTAGGTTAACGCGTACCTAAGGGTATTAATAGTATAAAAAATTATAATAAATTAAATTATAGGATTTTCCTTATACGTATTATTATACGGTTAAAAAATAATTACCCCCATTAAAATGGCGCTTTTTATTTGGAGAATAATTAATTATAAAGGTAATATACCGTACGCGGATTTTTTGGCGAAAAGGAGCCGGGTAATGGAACGGAAAAAAACGGATTTGGTAAAGGTAGCCCGAATTTTACGACGGAATAGGGAAGCCAGGGCTAAGTATATAAATAAGAAAAATAGCGGGAAAATAAGGAAGATTTTATTAAAAGAAGGGGATTTAATATTACGATGAATATTAATTATAAGGGTTAAAAGTATAAAGGATAAGTAAAACCCTCGATGGATAAAACCTTATATTATTTATAAGCTTTTAAATACAAAAGAACGGTGCAGTTTAGGGAACCTTATAAAGGGAGCCCTTCCTTTAAGCGTATAATTAGGAATAATAGGGTTAAGAAATTTATTTAAAAGAACGGATAATAAAATAAGCCGGCAGGAATTAATAATAATATTTAAAAAAAAATGGGAACCATATTTAAAATGGAATAATAAGTTAAGAGAGAATTATATAGGATTAAATAATAAAAAGAATGGCTTAAAAGGCCATATTAGGGATAATATATTAAAAAATTTGGATAAGAATTAATACCGAACGGTAATATTTTATAATAATAATTAAAAGAAAGAAAATAATTTAACCGAATGTATTATTATAATATTACGGTTAAAAAAACCACGTAATATGGAAAAATTAAAGAATAAAAAGCGGGAATGAGGGAAAGTACTTTTTTTAAGAATAATAAAAAAAGTACGATTTTAAATTCTAATAATAACCACGGAAAAATTCGGTAATATTTCTTTTATAAAGGAATAAAACTATATAATATTACGAGATTTTTAAAGGAATTACCATATAAAAAAAATTCCCCTTTTTTTATATCCCCTTTTTTATATAATAATAAGCCTTAATTAGTTTAAAACCAAATATTATAAAAGGATTTAATAAAAACCATATACTTAAAGCTTTATTAATAACCCGAGGTATATATACGTATATAAAAAAAGAACCATATTCCCTTATTTAAAAGTTTAAAAAGAAATGTTTTTATACTTTTTTTTATCCGTTTCCATATTATACCGAATGGCCTTATCTTAAATTATTTATAAGTGGTAATTAAAAATAGTTTTTTAATTTTTAAAAAAGGTTACCCGTTTAAGTTTTAGTTTGTTTATTTAATTTATAATGAAAAAAGGGCGGGATCCTTATTTAAAGGGCTATATATAAGAGTAAAAATTCCTTTATAGGAAAGATTTAATGTTTTATATTAAAGGACGCCATTAAATAATCCTATATAATATAATTTTTATTTTAGTAATAGCGAAAGGATTAATCGCGGGACGAAGAAATTATGGTTTAATTTTAAAAAATTTATAATATCCCTTATTTTTTGCGAAAGCGTAAACCCTTGCAATAAGCAGAAGCCTAAAAGGCCGCCGCGCCATTATTATTACTTTTTTTAAAAGCTTTACCTCGGCCACCCCCTTAATTATAAATGCTAAAAGAATTAAACCCTTATACCGGTTATATAAAAGGCCTGGTTAGGCCGGGAATATTTTTAACCCTTAAATTTAAAACGTTTATAACCTTTAAAAAATTAGGGCCGCCGAAAATAATTTCGAAGTAATTCTCCCAATGCTTAATATTCTGCTCCCATACCGTATTATTAAATAATTTTTTAATGCGGAATTTTTTATAAGGGGTATAGCCATTATAGGAAGGATCGGAGTTCGAAATTAATATATATATTTTTAAGGCCTTTATTTTCGGCTATATAAACCTTACTAAACCAAAGGTAATTATTATATTTATTTCCGGTATACCTAAGAATAAAAATATATTTAAAAAAGGGGAATATATAATAAATAAAAATATTAGGTTTTTAGCCTTAAAAATAACTCGCCCACCTAAAGGTATAATACTTATAAGGGTTTTTATTTATTATACTTTTAAATTATACGGCCAGTGCCTATTAATAATAAAAGCGAAGGGAGGAATATAAACCATTTATAATTTGCCTTAGGAAGCCTTTATATGGGATGGGAATGGTAATAGGCCGATTAATCTTTTTATATAATATAGGGGCCAGGCTAATAATTTTAAAAAGGGTTTTAAACATATTTAGATTAATATATATAACCATATAAATATAGTACAAAGGAGGGTCCCTAAATAGGCCAAACTGGAAATAATAAAGGATATTTTAAAACAGTAATAATGATTAATTTTGCTTAGTCCTAGGAGATAAGAATGGAAAGGGTGCGAAGGTGGAATAAACCTTATAAACGAAGTTGGAAATTGGCTTAAACCGGGTCTTTTTAATAAGGCTTAAGGATAATCTCGGCGGAAGGATATTAAATTAAAAGGCCTAAACGGTATTATGCCTAAGAGGTATTTTAATTTTAAAAACCGTAACCGTGCGTTAGGGTGGTTAATTTAGGGGGATTAAATTAAAGGAAAAGGTAAAAGAGAACCTTTTAAATAAACCCTAAAAGAAAAGGCCCGGGCTGGTTTATTATATAAGGTTAAATTAATAAAAGGTATAAGGCGATAGGGGGGATAAAGGGAGCTAAGTAAAGCCGTTAAAATTAATGGTTAGGTTTTAAAGCACCCGATCGATGCGGTCTCGCGGCCTAACCGGTAAAGGAAAAGGAGTAGGAGCAATTACCAGGGAAATTAAAATTAAATAACCTTATATAAAATTAATAATTTAAAAACAATATACCTGGAGAAGGGTTTTGGGTAATAATAAAAGTGGTGTTAATTAAAAGGGCCGCTTAATTACGAGTAAAATGCTTAATAATCCGAGTGCGGCTTTTTATAATATAAGCCCCGGGCCCTTTTATAAAAAAAAAAGTATAAAGGTCAGGGAAAGTAAAGGTTATATAACGAGGTATAGAAAAAGGAAAAGGCTGGCTTATAAGTATAATAAGTTTGGAAAAACCAGGAGGCCTATTAGCCATTAATAAACGCCGAATAAAAGCCAAAAAATTAGGGAACTTTTTATAAACCTTTTTATTATTATTTTAGTTTAAATAAAATATGTTTTAAAAGGATTAAGGAATAGATTAAAAAAAGGGGGTAATAAAAGGAGCAAGTGTTTAAGGGAAAAAGGGCTCGGAAAAAGGGAAAAAAGTAAGGAATATATAAAAAGAAAAGTATTATAAGGAGAAAAAAGGTATCGATAAAAAGTATATAAAAGGAAGGATTATTAAACGTATAGGAGGAAAAAAAGGGAAAGAAGTTAGGCCAAAATATTTATATGGTTATTCGATTAAAGATGGGAGGCCCATTAATAATTATAAAAGTTATAAGAATTATAAGGGTAATAAGGTAAAAGGGTAATAATGGGAACGCTTAAAAAAATACCTATTTACTTAAAAAAATACCACCGTTTGCCCAAAACCCGCCAGTATATTTAAGCCTTATAAGTATAAATACCCCCTTTTTTCCCCCTATATTTCCTCGATTTCTTTTAACCATATTATCTCCTAATTTTAAATCTTTATATATAATCCTGCTTAATTTATTCTCCATTTTAATTTAATTCCTTATTTTTAAATTCCCTTACCCTTTAAAAGTTTATATTACCCTTAGCCTAACCCCCGGCATTTGGTACCTTTTTAACCCTTTTAATTTAAAAACTTTAATTTAAGCATACCTTTTATTTTTTATTATTACCTAATAAAGTAAAAAAGCCTTAAATAGTATTATTTTAATAATGGGAGATTATACTTTTAAAAGGTTAAGGTTAAAGAATAAAACCAGCGCTTAAATACCTAAATATTAATCGGAGTTTTCGTTTAAATTATTCCGAAAGGTGATTTTTTATACAAAAGCCTTTATTAAACCTTAACGTTTGTATAAAAACCAGGCCCGTTGGGAAGGGTTAATCCCCTTATATATTTTATACGTGGATAACCCAAAGTTTAAAGAAATTACCTAAAAAAACGTAAGCGTAATTATTAGGGATATATTTAATTTTATCGACCGCCATAAGAATGACCGCTTCCGCCAACGGCTCCGAAGGCCCATTACCATTAAAGCGTTTTTTATGGATATTTGGGCATATATGTATAATATTATTAAATTATTAAAATATAACCAACCTTTTTTTTATTAATAATTAATTGCCTATAAGCATTACCTTAAAATATATAATAAGGTAAATAATATTAGGTTTACGATTACGGATTTTAAACCTTTAAGGGGGCCTAAAAATATACCAATTATTAAAGATTAGGCAGCCCTTATAATTCCCCTATAATACCCGTTTTTTAAAAATTACGATTTATTTGGTATAATAAAGGTAAGGGTTAACCTTATAATAAAAGGGTAAAAAGACCCGCGAATAATTTTTATTTAAGGCTATTATAGGGGCATAATGCTTATTATATTTATATTAAAGAACGCAGGAGAGGATTTTAAAAGGTATACGTGGAAGGCTTATATAAGGTTTTCGGCGATATTTTAAAACGAAGCCAATAGGGGTATGTTTAAAAAGTACGGCCTCCGGTTTAAGGTCCTTTTTATAATAATTATTTTTATATAAATTAGCCCTTTTTATTAATCTTAGTACCTTGTAATATTAAAGATACTTAGGATTATAATTTATAAGTAAAAAATAATATGGATTTATACGCGAATAAAAAGGGAGGTTTATATTAATAAAAAGGCCTTTATACTTTAAAAGTTAAAGGATAATGGAAAAAGGCTATAATACCGCCTTCGAGAGTTAAAATTAGGTATAGGGGGAAAAGGGAAAAGGAACCATATATTATATTTTTTTGGGCCATCGCCTAATGGTTATATAAGGTATTTTATAAATTAAATAAACGTGTTTTATATAAATTATTTAAGGTTTATAATGGGCCTTAATTTATTAAGGAATTTCTTTAAAATAGGGTGGTTATAAGGGGAAATTGGTATTATTGCGCGGTATAAGGTTTTTTTACGCATAATAATAAGAGGTAATAATCCCCAGGATTATTTGGTTAATAATAAGGAATAATAAAGCCTAAATACGAATATAAATATTACAGGGATGCGTTCTTATATATTTAACGTTTATATAGGCCTTAGGCCTGTTTTAATACCCCTTAAGCTCCCTAATATTAGGGTAAATTCCATAACTCGTAAGGGGGTAAACCCGTTTAATTTTTATACGGAAAACCAAAAGGATATAATGGAGTTAAAATTGGGAGATAATATGGATTCGGATTTTATTTATATAATTAATCCTATATACCGAAGGCGGAGGGGCCTGGTAATTTTAGGAGGAAAAAAGAGTAATAAACGCCTTTATAAATCTTTTAAAGGAGAATATATATTACCGGGATAAAAGCCTAATTCGTTAAAATTATTTAAATTATTATTATGTATTTTTTCCCTTTTTTTTTTACCCTTTATACGCTTTATTACGTGTAAATCCCTTATTAATTATTAATCATTACCCTTATCCCTACCCTTAAAAATAACCTTATTTTCCTTATGCGCGGCTTTTATCCTTAAACGATTATTATAATCCCAATTCCCCTTATATATTAATTATCGCTAATGGGTATATAAAAAATAATATAGGCCGCTTTTTAATATTAAGGTGGATAATAATTTCGAAATATTTAAGGAGGAGATTATTAAAAAGCCCTTATACCGTTTATTAATAAAAAAAAAGGCCCACCGGCCAAAAAACCCTAGGTTTTATTTCGTTTAATATTATTTACCCCGTCCCGGACCTAATATACAGCCTACCTATACCGAGAATTTCCCAGGGTGGGTTATTATTAAAAAAAATATTAAGCAAAAGGTTACGAAAGAGAAGAAAAGGAAGGAAGGTTAAAAAAGGGAGGCGGTTAAAGCAAAAGATACGGCCTATAATATTAAATATAACCAGCGCCGCCGATTTAAAAGGATTAAAAGGGCTTTTTAAGCTTGATTGGCTTTTAATTATATGGAAAGGGGGGATAAATATTTTATTTTTTATTTTATAAATTATTTAAAATAAAGTTTAAATATTATTAATTAAAATAAACCTTTCGGGGAAAATAAGGATTAGGGCGTAATAAAATTTATAAGAATAAAACTATATAACCTTATTTAATTATAATAAAATAAAAAAGGGAATCCGTAATTATTATAAAAAAGTAATTAATAATATATAAAGGGTAAGAAAGCGAATAAATCGGCGATATTAATAAAAGCCAGGAAATTTTTTTTAAAGTTTTTCGGACCGCGGGGCGCGGTTTTTTATTATAGGTTGGTAAAATATAATGGTACCGGAGGTATTTCCCGCTATATTTATATTAAAGACCGGCGCCCGGCGTAATTATTTAAATAATTAATTTAAAACCTTAAAATAATCCTGTATAGGATTATATAAAAAGCCAGAAGGACCCCCGGGACTTATGGGACTTTTGGGAGGGCAATAAACCATAGCGGCAGAAATTTAATTATAAAAATACAATTATTATTTAATATATTATACTTTCCCCTAAATATTATATTATTATTTAAAAATAATCCTGTATAGGATTATTCTATATTTTCTAAAGTGTTGCCACTTTTAAACAAATAATTAGAGGTTTAACCAAACCAAACAGCTTAGTTTCAGATACCGACCATACAGCGAGGTTATCAGACCTACTCCCCGCTACAGTAGGCGGTTATATAGGGGATATTATATAATATTCGCCTTACTAAACGTAATTTCTATACCCCATAAGCATTTTTCCATTCTTTATATTAAGGGAAGAAGCGAAAAAAAAAATCCCAATAAATATCGGCAGCGTTAAATATTATAAATAAATTAGGGCAGCCAATATAGCGTACCATGGCCTGTAATTCCGCTCTTTTAAAAGTCCAGTAAGGCCGTAAGCCTTTAATAAAAGCTGAAGAGCGGAAAATAAAATTCTATAAGTGTTAAAATTCAGGGGAATTTTCCTTAAAGGCCAGCCGAATTTGGTTTAAATCCTAATTAGTAAAGGCATCCTTCTTAGTACGATTAATATAAAATGTTAATTTTCCCTTTACTTATTGCCTTATAACCATATTATTGGCCATAAAATAAAAAATAGGATATTGGGCAAATTTAAGTAATTAATTAATAATAAATAAAAATAATAGAAATTATAAAAAAAAGGGGAATTTATACCGTTTATTATAATATTGTATAATATGGATTAAATAATCCTGTAATTTAATAAAACAATACCGTGGGGTATTAAAATCGGCCTAGCCTATGGGAAATAAATAGGGAAAAGTATTACTAAATAATATTAAGGATTTATTGTATTTATTAATAAGGGTAGACCGGTATGTGGGTATTAAAGGCTCGGTAAGGCCAGTATTTACCCTATTTTTATTATATTATTAACGAATTTCGGCCCGTAACTGGTTAATTTCCAAATCATTAAACTATAAATCAAAAACGCCTATAATAAATGGGTTATTTATAAACTGCTTTTTATCCTTAATGGTTAAATTATCAGCAAAAGCAATATTACCAATAATAATAAGGATTTAATCGAAAATATCCCTATTATTTGGTAATTCTTATATTATTTATAAGGAAATATCGATATCCTTATAACCAGGATGGTTTTGCTTTAAATAAAGCAGCCAGGTCTATATAATAAATTAATAAATAATAATAAATAAACAGGAAAAGGAATAAATACGGAAAAAATAAATACCTTAATCGTTAATTTTCTAACCTTAAATTCCCCCCTATGCTGATTAGTAAAGTGGGGATTTTCCTGGTAATTTTTGGGCCGAATAATAATTATTTCCAAATCTTCTGGAAATAATGGAAGTTGTTGATAAACCTGGAAAAATAATATATTAATAAAAATATTAGAAAAAAAAAATATATCTTGGTAATATTCCTTGCAAAGTTTACACAATGGCCTTTATACCGATATTGTGCCCCCCGTACCTGGCGTACTTGACTAAAAGTATGCACCCTAAAAATTATTATTTGCTTTATTTGAAAAAGCTCAGGTAAATGATCAGGTATAGGGCCAAAATCCAGGTTATTCTCTACCGAATAAAAAAAAGGCTCATCGGGAGCCTTTTTATCGTCTTTAA